>JAYESD010000063.1:202500-204568 GCA_036927565.1 Tuctoria greenei | reverse complement strand
TTCACCATACTAATTTCATGTGTGAAGGATCTGGCTACTCGATTGAAAGAAGCACAAGTCTGGCCACCAAACGTCAAAACACGTGACGAACACAAGTGTTTGAACTTTGGAAACAAATTCTAATACAAACACACAGGTTAGAGACAGTGGTCGTAACATGACTATGAGCTCCGTGACCAAAAACGGCAAAGTTGCCCAGAAACGGGAAATCCGCCGATGTCGTGTTCTGGACTGCGGAACCAGACCAGGGGGTGGATACACGTTCGGAGGGTGGTTTTTGATGGTTGCCACATGCGGATGAGCTCCGGGACCAGAAAACGGTAAAGTCACCAGAAAACGGGGAAAACTGCCGATGTCGGGTCCTGGGCTGTTGAACAAGACCAGGGCGGATACACGTTCGGAGAGTGTTTTTTGATGGTTTCCACACGCGGATGAGCTCCGGGACCAAAAACGGCAAAGTCGCCAAAAAACGGGAAATCTGCCGATGTCGGGTCCTGGGCTGTTCAACGAGACAAGGGCCGCATACACGTTCGGAAGGTGTTTTTTGATGGTTTCCACACGCAGATGAGCTCCGGGACCAAAAACGGCAAAGTCGCTAAAAAACGGGAAATCTGCCGATGTCGGATCCTGGGCTGTTCATCGAGACAAGGGCCGCATACACGTTCGGAAGGTGTTTTTGATGGTTTTCCACACGCGGATGAGCTCCGGGACCAAAAACGGCAAAGTCGCCAAAAAACGGGAAAACCGCTGATGACGGGTGCTGGGCTGTTGAACAAGACCAGGGCCGGATACACGTTCGGAGGGTGTTTTTGATGGTTTCCACAGGCGGATGAGCTCCGGGACCAAACACGACCAAGTCGCCAAAAAACGGGGAAAACCGCCGATGTCGGGTCCTGGGCTGCTGAACGAGCCCAGGGCCGGATACACGTTCGTAGGTGTTTTTTGATGGTTTCCACAGGCGGATGAGCTTCGGGACCAAAAACGGTAAAGTCGCCAGAAAACGGGAAAACTGCCGATGTCGGGTCCTGGGCTGTTGAACAAGACCAGGGCCGGATACACGTTCGGAGGTTGTTTTTTGATGGTTTCCACAGGCGGGTGAGCTCCGGGACCAAAAACGGCAAAGTCGCCAAAAAACGGGAAATCTGCCGATGTCGGGTCCTGGGCTGTTCAACGAGACAAGGGCCGCATACACGTTCGGAAGGTGTTTTTTGATGGTTTGCACACGCGGATGAGCTCCGGGACCAAAAACGGCAAAGCCGCCAAAAAACGGGAAAACCGCTGATGACGGGTCCTGGGCTGTTGAACAAGACCAGGGCCGGATACACGTTCGGAGGGTGTTTTTTTGATGGTTTCCACAGGCGGATGAGCTCCGGGACCAAACACGACCGCCGATGTCGGGTCCTGGGCTGCTGAACGAGCCCAGGGCCGGATACACGTTCGTAGGGTGTTTTTTGATGGTTTCCACAGGCGGATGAGCTTCGGGACCAAAAACGGTAAAGTCGCCAGAAAACGGGAAAATTGCTGATGTCGGGTCCTGGGCTGTTCAACGAGCCCAGGGCCAGATACATGTTCGGAGGGTGTTTTTTGATGGTTTCCACACGCGGATGAGCTCCGGGACCAAAAACGGCAAAGTCGCCAAAACACGGTAAATGTGCCGATGTCTGGTCCTGGGCTGTTCATCGAGACCAGGGCCGGATACACGTTCGGGGAGTGTTTTTTGATGGTTTCCACAGCCGAATGAGCTCTGGGACCAAACACGGCAAAGTCGCCAAAAAACGGGAAAACCGCCGATGTCGGGTCCTGAGCTGCTTAACGAGACCAGGGCCGGATACACATCCGTAGGGTGTTTTTTGATGGTTTCCACACGCGGATGAGCTTCGTGACCAAAAACGGCAAAGTCGCCAAAAAACGGGAAAACTGCCGATGTCGGGTCCTGGGCTGTTGAACAAGACCAGGGCCTTATACACGTTCGGAGGGTGTTTTTTGATGGTTTCCACACGCGGATGAGCTCAGGGACCAAAAACGGCAAAGTCGCCACAACACGGGAAATGCACCGATGTCTGGTCCT
>JAYESD010000063.1:115000-125000 GCA_036927565.1 Tuctoria greenei | reverse complement strand
GAGCATTTAAAATTGATTTGGAGCAAAACCGCACTTAAAACGCAGGAAAGTGCGGACTAGTCCGATTTTTCTGAGGACTAGTCCGATTTCTCTCTGACTAAAAACGGACTTGTCCGTTTTTGCTGCGGACTAGTCCGATTTTGGCTCTGGAAACTTTCGGACTTGTCCGATTTTGTGCGGACTAGTCCGATATTCCATGAATCCTTGAAAATTTGCTAAGTCCCTGGACTTTTCCGGACTAGTCCGGTGTTCCAGCGGACTTGTCCGTTTTTCCTTTCTGACTAAGATCGGACTTGTCCGATTTTTGGCCAGACTTGTCCGATTTTCTCTCTGGACGACTTCGGACTAGTCCGGTCCTGTCCGGACATGTCCGATATTTCGTGACTCCGAGATTGACCTTTTGTTTTACGACTTGTTTCTTGGGTTTCACGTCAAGTGGGCCTAGGGACGTCGTGCCCAACTCTTTTAGAGCCCATGTGGGACTCTAAACCGGCCTCTACTCATCCCAAAACTCGAAATCCATCTAACCCTAGCCTCCACCTCTATATAAACAACCCCACCCCTTGGTTTGACATCTATTTGCCACTTTTCCACCCACCCAAACCCTAGTTCGTGGGGAGCCACCATCAAGGAGGGAGGAGAAGATCCCAAACGAGAAGAAGAAGAGGAGGAAACGAAGGAGGATCAAGATCTCCACCAAGTTTCGTCCTTCACCACCAATTCATCCCCAAGTTCATCACCAACCCTAGATCATCAAGATCCAAGTGTTACCTCCAAGTTTCTTGGTTCATTGGAGTTCTAAACACCTGGTATACCTTCTATTCTCTTTTCCTTACGAGAATTCAACCCCTAATCTCCAAATTTACGTCGATCTAGAAAACCCTAATCCGCTGATCTCGCAGAGTGCGGACTTGTCCGGTCCCTAGCGGACTAGTCCGATCTTCCTGGTTAAATTGTGTTGAATTAATTCTAAAATTTGATCTAATCGAATCCAAACCTGTATAAACTTGTTAAAATCTATTAGAACTAGTTAGTGATCATTGAAAGCAATCTAGTAACAAGTTCTACCTTGCATTGCATCAATCATGCATGTCATATTGAGTAATATTTGTGCACTCTTTGATTGTGTTTCTTGTCTTGTATGTTTATTGTGTGGATTAGACGGATTTGCGCTAGAGAGTGCCACGGAGGATCTACAGCATCAAGAGTTCGAAGGCTTTGACCCTAATCAACAGCAAGAGCAAGGCAAGTGTCCTTGAAGCATATTGATCCTGTTTTAAAATAAATGTTTTGTTTGCAAAACTGCATGCTTGTGTCAAATTGATGGGAATCCTATGGTAGGAAGTTTACTAGTTTTGTTTGACCACCCTTTGTCACCTGGAATTTATGGTAGAGAGAGTCGGGAAGGGTTTTTACCTTTTTGCTTCGCTTAATCAACTGGGATGGGAAACAACTATATCACTCAATTTAATTATGCATGGATGAGATTATGGTTAACATGAACTGGTTAAACATGGTATGCTAATGGATGATCTAAGCAAGCCTGGTATGTGGATGGGTTGGATGTTACGGTGGTTTGCTTGCTTTAGATCTAAGGACCGGTTCATGCGAGAATAAGCCAGGACTACAGTGCCACCACGAGGCCAAGTTATGGGTGCGGCGTAGCTGATTAATTAGGGCTTTGCTAGTGCTGTTTGGACCATTGTGGATGCTCGGGGAAGGGGTAGTTGGATTGGGTTTGTTGATGATTGGTGGAACTACCCTGGGATCCGAATGGCTCAAGAGGGGGCCCTTGGTTGAAGATGTGCTCTGCGGGAGACATCGCCACCGGTGAAACCTCAGTGGGGTCTAAATAGGCTAGTAATCCCTTTGTAAAGGCTATTTTGTGATCTCTTGGCCACACACCAACGGAAGTGTGTAATATGACTGACGGGTCATGGGCATAAGGGAGGTTCTTAGTCGCCGAAGGGTGATGAAATCACAAACACGTGGGTAAAGAGGTACAAACTCTGCAGAGTATTAATTAAAACTATCATGATAGCCGTGCTCCCGGTTATGAGCACCTGGACAACTTCCATGATTAGAGGGAAATTGGAATTTGGGATGGTCATGGTTTGATAATGGTTATGGATGGTTATGGATTAATCTCTGGTAATGAATATGGTTATTGGCAATGGTGAAATCTGGAATTTTTTTTGATGATGGTAATGAATTCAGATTTGGTATTATGATATCATTTATGATTATGATGGGTTTACTTCACATACATAAGATATATTGCTTTTCAAATGTTTTACCGTACTTTTCAGCACTTTACCATTATTATTGTCGTCATTTGAATCAGCCACATGTCATACTTTCCACACTTGCTGAGTACGACATGTACTCACTCTTGCAATCCCCCACCCCAACAGTTGCAGGTCAAGACTGGGATTATAATGGCGATAATGCGGAGTTCTAGGCCGTGTCTACCGTCAGCTTTGCCTGTGGTGTTGATTGGAGCTGCGCATATACATACCCTGTCGCTTATGCTGCATAGTTGCTTAGTTTGCTTAGTTGTTTAATTAGTTTATTTCCGCTGCATTAGTTGAACTTGTCATTAATATTCATTAGAGCTTGTATTCGAGGATTTAATGAATTGTGTAATAAGAATACTTATTTAATAATTTGAGCTGTGGTAATTTTCTGTATATCCTTTTGTGATTTCACTCGTGTATGTGTGGTGAACATCCTGGGCACACATATGCGTTAGCTTGGTTCATTTTCGGAACCGGGCGTCACAGATTTGGTATCAGAGCCACAGGTTGACCGTAGGATGCAGCCTAGATAGAATGGACACTTTAGAGCACATAGGAGCACTCAGGAATCGATGTATTTTTGCTTGGAGTGCTGTTTGCTATATATATTGCTTGCTTGTGTGCTTAATAGAGGATTTTGGGATGCTTTAGCATTGCCATGTCCACCTAGGCTAGTGTAGCCAGTTGTTTAGTTTCATATCCCTTGATGCATATAGATGGGGCGTTTTCTAATTCTTACCTACTGCTTTTCTTCAGATGGTGAGGACTCGCAACCAGAGGGATGGCAATGATGAAGAGGAGAACAATGGAGTGCCTCAAAACGACAATGGACAAGGACCGGCTCAGGGAGCTATCAACATCGAGCAGCTATTGGCCATGCAAAACCAGCTCATGCAGACCATGATACAGACTATGGGACAGCTGCAGGCTGGCAATATCAACAATCAGCCCCACATGCCTCCACCGCCACCCCCACCTCCTCATAACCGATTGGGAGAGTTTATGAGGACTAGGCCGCCAACCTTTGCTCAAGCTGCTGACCCTATGGATGCTGATGATTGGCTCAAGTCCGTGGAGAAGAAGCTAGCCATTGTCCAATGCAGTGACCGAGAGAAGGTCTTGTTCGCTTCTCATCAACTAGTTGGAGCAGCTGCAGATTGGTGGGATTCTTATTGCAATGCTCATGAGAACCAAGAGAGAATTACTTGGGCCGAATTCAAGGAAAATTTTCGTTCTCACTATGTGCCGGAAGGTGTTATGCTCTTGAAGAGGCAAGAATTTGAGAACTTGAGACAAGGAAAATCAAGCGTGAGTGAATATCTCAATAAGTTCACTCAACTCTCAAGATATGCGCCTGAGGATGTTAGCCGGGACAGCCGGAAGCAATACCTGTTCATGAGGGGATTGAACAATACGATCCAAGTGCAATTGCTCAACTGTGATTATGTCAATTTTCAGAAGCTTGTGGACAAGGCAATTGTGGTTGAGAACAAGATCCGTGAGATGGAGCAAGAAATCAAGAGGAAGGCGCCATATCAAGGACAACAACAAGGAAGTAATGTGCGCCCTCGCTTTGCGCCACCCAATGCGCCTAATTACAGCTCCTCTATTCCTGCTCAGCGCCCTGGATATGCACCGCGCCCAACTCAGTTTGTGCAGCAGCGCCCTGTCATGCAAGCACCTAGGCCTCCGACGCCTTATGCACCTCGTGCTGATTTTCCTGGAGCCAATGCTCAAAACCAAGCTCGTCCCAATAATTCTGGTGGAGTTAAGAAGTGCTATACTTGTGGAGAAGCTGGACACTTTGCACATCAATGTCCTAAGTCGGGCCTTGGTCAAGGAAGCAATGCATCGAAGCAAAACCCAAGACCTAATGGAGGACAGCCACAAGGAAGCCGGGGACAGCAAAATTTTGCTCGTGGCAACGTGAACCATGTCTCTACGGAGGATGCTCAACAAGCGGATGATGTGGTCATTGGTATGTTTCTCGCCAACTCCAACCCCGCGACTATGTTATTTGATTCTGGAGCATCGCATTCATTCATTGCATCAAAGTATGTTGCCAAGTATAGTTTGCCTATCTCTCATATGAAGTTTACTCTGTTGGTTAAGTCTCCTGGAGGAGAGATGAGGACAAATATAGTATGTCCAAAAGTAAGCCTTAGAATAAGGGGGGTAGACTTCTCCGCCAACCTCATTGTTTTAGATTCTCAAGGGTTGGATATTATACTTGGTATGGACTGGTTGAGGAAGCACAATGGGGTTATTGAATGTGCCACAAAGACAGTGAAGTTGACCAATGAGGAAGGGATAACTGTAGAATTTGAAGCATCTCAAACCGCACCGAAGCAATTGGAATTGAATCATATAGACGGTGTCGCAATTGAGGAGATTCCGGTGGTGTGTGAATTTTTGGATGTTTTTCCGGATGAGTTGCCAGGTATGCCACCCGATCGAGACATTGAGTTTGTTATTGATTTAATACCTGGAACTGCACCTATAGCTAAGAGGCCGTATAGGATGCCTCCTATGGAATTAGCGGAGCTCAAGAAACAAATTCAAGAGCAATTAGAGAAGGGTTTTATTCGCCCAAGCTCTTCACCTTGGGGAGCGCCTGTTCTATTTGTGGACAAGAAGGACGGATCCCAAAGGATGTGCGTGGATTACCGAGCTCTCAACGAGGTAACAATCAAGAACAAGTACACCTTGCCGCCACGCATAGAAGACTTGTTGATCAGATGAAGGGTGCTTGTGTCTTCTCTAAGATTGACTTGAGGTCGGGATACTTTCAAATGAAGATTAGACCATCGGACATACCCAAGACAGCTTTTAGGACACGGTATGGATCTTATGAGTACACCGTGATGTCTTTTGGATTGACAAATGCACCTGCCTACTTTATGTACCTCATGAATAAAGTCTTCATGGAGTACTTAGATAAGTTTGTTGTGGTGTTTATTGATGATATTATGATCTACTCGAAGGACGAGAAGGAACATGAGGAACACTTGAGCTTACGCTGCAGAAATTGAGGGAGCATCAATTGTATGCCAAGTTCAACAAGTGCCAGTTTTGGTTGAAAGAGGTGCCATTTTTAGGCCATATTATTTCCGGAGGAGGAGTATCGGTTGACCCCGGTAAAGTGAGGGATGTGTTGAAGTGGGATCCGCCGCAAAACGTCAAGGAAATAAGGAGTTCCTTGGGATGGCTGGATATTACCGTCGGTTTATCAAGGATTTTTCTAAGATAGCCAAGCCTATGACGGAGTTGCTAACGAAGGGAAAGGCATTCCAATGGACTCATGCTTGTCAAGAGAGTTTTGAGGAGTTGAAGAAGCGGTTGACAACAGCCCCAGTTTTGGTATTGCGGATGTAAGCAAGAGTTTTGACATTTATTGCGATGCATCAAGACAAGGGCTTGGATGTGTATTGATGCAAGAAGGTCAAGTGGTCGCCTATGCGTCAAGACAATTGAAGAAACATGAGCAGAATTACCCCACGCATGATTTAGAACTTGCAGCCGTGGTACATGCATTGAAGGTTTGGAGACACTATATTCTTGGACATAGGTGTGAAATTTATACGGATCATAAGAGTTTGAAGTATATTTTCACACAAACGGATCTGAACTTGAGGCAACGAAGATGGTTGGAACTCATCAAAGATTATGATTTGGGGATCAACTATCATCCGGGAAAAGCCAACGTAGTGGCCGATGCTTTGAGTAGGAAAGGAGTAAGTCATCAACTTACCGTTCGAGAGTTACCGTTCGAGTTATGTAAGGAGTTTGAAAGGTTGGAACCTCGGGTTTGTAAATGAGATGGAGATGATGGAGTTAAATCCAACCTTAGAGCAAGAAATTCGAGAAGCACAAACCACGGATGAGGATATCAAGGAAATCAAGGAAAGGATCGAAGAAGGGAGAGAATTCAGATTTGACGAGGATGAACATGGTACCTTATGTCTTGGAAAGAGAATCGTTGTGCCTAATGTAAAGCATATTCGGGAGACAATATTAAAGGAGGCACATGACTCGCCATACTCAATTCACCCTGGTTGTACGAAGATGTACAAGGATTTGAAGACTTGTTATTGGTGGGATAGCATGAAAAAGGACATAGCTGAATATGTAGCATTATGTGATGTGTGCCAACGAGTCAAGGCGGAACATCAAAGGCCAGCCGGATTATTGCAACCGTTGAAGATTCCGGAATGGAAGTGGGAAGAAATTGGTATGGACTTCATAGTTGGGTTACCCCGTACTCAGTCCGGGTATGACTCAATTTGGGTAATTGTGGATCGTTTAACCAAGTCAGCTCATTTTGTCCCTGTGAAGACCAAGTATACAGCTGCACGATTGGCCGAAATATACATGGAGCATATTGTGTGTCGACATGGAGTCCCTAAGAAGATAGTCTCGGATAGAGGGTCTCAATTTACCTCCAGATTTTGGCAAAAATTGCATGAAGCTTTGGGAACGAGGTTGAATTTTAGTTCAGCATATCATCCTCAAACGGATGGACAAACCGAGAGGACCAATCAGATTTTGGAGGACATGTTAAGAGCTTGTGCTTTAAAGCATGGGAAAAGTTGGGACAAAAGCTTGCCATACGCGGAATTTTCATACAACAATAGTTACCAAGCAAGCTTGAAAATGTCGCCATATGAAGCGCTTTATGGGAGGAAGTGTAGGACACCTTTATTCTGGAATGAGGCAGGAGAAACTCAAGTATTTGGTCCGGATGTGTTGCAAGAAGCCGAAAAGCAAGTCCAAATAATTCGTGGAAACTTGAGGGCTGCCCAATCAAGGCAAAAAGGCTATGCGGACAATAGGAGAAGGAAATTAGCCTTTGAAATTGGAGATTTTGTTTACCTCAAGGTGTCACCAATGAGAGGTCATAAGAGGTTTAACATAAGAGGCAAGCTCGCACCTCGTTATATTGGACCATTCAAGATTTTGGACAAAAGAGGAGAAGTAGCATATAAGTTGGAGATGCCAGCTCATCTTTCAGACGTACATGATGTGTTTCATGTTTCCCAGCTCAAGAAGTGCTTGAGGGTACCGGAAGATCAAGTGCCAATGGAAGAATTGGAACTAGAGGAAGATTTGACGTATGCCGAGCAACCGGTCAAGATCTTGGAAACCAAGGAGAGAGTCACAAGGAACAAGGTGATTCGATGGTGTAAAGTCCAATGGAAGCACCATACAGAAAAAGAAGCAACTTGGGAGCTAGAAGACGATCTCAAGAAGGAATTTCCCCATCTCTTCTCTTCCGCGTCGAATCTCGAGGGCGAGATTCATTTTAAGGGGGGTAGGTTTGTAACACCCTCATTTTCATGCATCATGCCCTACATGCACTCATATACATGTTTAACATTAGCCCACAACAAGAGGAACGAGTTTAAAATTGATTCGGAGCATTTAAAATTGATTTGGAGCAAAACCGCACTTAAAACGCAGGAAAGTGCGGACTAGTCCGATTTTTCTGAGGACTAGTCCGATTTCTCTCTGACTAAAAACGGACTTGTCCGTTTTTGCTGCGGACTAGTCCGATTTTGGCTCTGGAAACTTTCGGACTTGTCCGATTTTGTGCGGACTAGTCCGATATTCCATGAATCCTTGAAAATTTGCTAAGTCCCTGGACTTTTCCGGACTAGTCCGGTGTTCCAGCGGACTTGTCCGTTTTTCCTTTCTGACTAAGATCGGACTTGTCCGATTTTTGGCCAGACTTGTCCGATTTTCTCTCTGGACGACTTCGGACTAGTCCGGTCCTGTCCGGACTTGTCCGATATTTCGTGACTCCGAGATTGACCTTTTGTTTTACGACTTGTTTCTTGGGTTTCACGTCAAGTGGGCCTAGGGACGTCGTGCCCAACTCTTTTAGAGCCCATGTGGGACTCTAAACCGGCCTCTACTCATCCCAAAACTCGAAATCCATCTAACCCTAGCCTCCACCTCTATATAAACAACCCCACCCCTTGGTTTGACATCTATTTGCCACTTTTCCACCCACCCAAACCCTAGTTCGTGGGGAGCCACCATCAAGGAGGGAGGAGAAGATCCCAAACGAGAAGAAGAAGAGGAGGAAACGAAGGAGGATCAAGATCTCCACCAAGTTTCGTCCTTCACCACCAATTCATCCCCAAGTTCATCACCAACCCTAGATCATCAAGATCCAAGTGTTACCTCCAAGTTTCTTGGTTCATTGGAGTTCTAAACACCTGGTATACCTTCTATTCTCTTTTCCTTACGAGAATTCAACCCCTAATCTCCAAATTTACGTCGATCTAGAAAACCCTAATCCGCTGATCTCGCAGAGTGCGGACTTGTCCGGTCCCTAGCGGACTAGTCCGATCTTCCTGGTTAAATTGTGTTGAATTAATTCTAAAATTTGATCTAATCGAATCCAAACCTGTATAAACTTGTTAAAATCTATTAGAACTAGTTAGTGATCATTGAAAGCAATCTAGTAACAAGTTCTACCTTGCATTGCATCAATCATGCATGTCATATTGAGTAATATTTGTGCACTCTTTGATTGTGTTTCTTGTCTTGTATGTTTATTGTGTGGATTAGACGGATTTGCGCTAGAGAGTGCCACGGAGGATCTACAGCATCAAGAGTTCGAAGGCTTTGACCCTAATCAACAGCAAGAGCAAGGCAAGTGTCCTTGAAGCATATTGATCCTGTTTTAAAATAAATGTTTTGTTTGCAAAACTGCATGCTTGTGTCAAATTGATGGGAATCCTATGGTAGGAAGTTTACTAGTTTTGTTTGACCACCCTTTGTCACCTGGAATTTATGGTAGAGAGAGTCGGGAAGGGTTTTTACCTTTTTGCTTCGCTTAATCAACTGGGATGGGAAACAACTATATCACTCAATTTAATTATGCATGGATGAGATTATGGTTAACATGAACTGGTTAAACATGGTATGCTAATGGATGATCTAAGCAAGCCTGGTATGTGGATGGGTTGGATGTTACGGTGGTTTGCTTGCTTTAGATCTAAGGACCGGTTCATGCGAGAATAAGCCAGGACTACAGTGCCACCACGAGGCCAAGTTATGGGTGCGGCGTAGCTGATTAATTAGGGCTTTGCTAGTGCTGTTTGGACCATTGTGGATGCTCGGGGAAGGGGTAGTTGGATTGGGTTTGTTGATGATTGGTGGAACTACCCTGGGATCCGAATGGCTCAAGAGGGGGCCCTTGGTTGAAGATGTGCTCTGCGGGAGACATCGCCACCGGTGAAACCTCAGTGGGGTCTAAATAGGCTAGTAATCCCTTTGTAAAGGCTATTTTGTGATCTCTTGGCCACACACCAACGGAAGTGTGTAATATGACTGACGGGTCATGGGCATAAGGGAGGTTCTTAGTCGCCGAAGGGTGATGAAATCACAAACACGTGGGTAAAGAGGTACAAACTCTGCAGAGTATTAATTAAAACTATCATGATAGCCGTGCTCCCGGTTATGAGCACCTGGACAACTTCCATGATTAGAGGGAAATTGGAATTTGGGATGGTCATGGTTTGATAATGGTTATGGATGGTTATGGATTAATCTCTGGTAATGAATATGGTTATTGGCAATGGTGAAATCTGGAATTTTTTTTGATGATGGTAATGAATTCAGATTTGGTATTATGATATCATTTATGATTATGATGGGTTTACTTCACATACATAAGATATATTGCTTTTCAA
>JAYESD010000061.1:0-207818 GCA_036927565.1 Tuctoria greenei | reverse complement strand
TAAGTTTTCGGAGATTTTTAAAAATTTCAAATTTTCGCCTGAATTCAAAGGGGTTAGGCTTCGATGTTGCTCAAAACGACGTTTTCTTCCATAGAATGACGTAAATTGATTTTTCATCGAGATAGAATGACATACTTAATTTTTCGGGGATTTCTAAAATTTTCAAATTTTCGCCTGAATTCAAAGGGGTTAGCCTCGATTTTGCTCAGAATGACGTTTTCTCCATAAAATGACCGTAAATTCATTTTTATTCGAGATGGAGCTTGTATTCCATTTTTTATATGCATTACATAACCATACGTAAGTTTTCTGAGATTTTTTAAAATTTTCAAATTTTCGCCTAAATTCAAAGGGGATAGCCTTTGATTTTGCTCACAACAACGTTTTCTTCAATAGAATGACCATAAATTCATTTTTATTCGAGGTAGAGATTGTATTCCATGTTGCATTACATAGCAATAGGTAAGTTTTCGGGGATGTTTAAAAATTTCAAATTTTTGTCTGAATTCAAAGGGGTTAGCCTTTTATTTTTCTGAAAATGAGGTTTTCTTCCATAGAATGATCGTAAAAAATTCAATTTTTCGCGTGAATTCAAAGGGGTTAGCCGTTGATTTTGCACAAAATGATGTTTTCTTCCATAGAATGATCGTAAATTCGTTTTTCTTCAAGATGGAGCTTGTATTCCATGATGCGTAAGTTTTTGGGGATTCATAAAAATTTCAAATTTTTGCGTGAATTCAAATAGGTTAGCCTTCGATTTTGCTCAAAACGACGTTTTCTTCCATAGAATGATCGTAAATTCATTTTCTTCTAGATGGAGCTTGTATTCCATGTTTTATATGCATTACGTAGCCATACGTAAGTTTTCGGGGTTTTTTAAAATTTTCAAATTTTCGCGTGAATTCAAAGGGGTTAGCCTTCGATTTTGCTCAAAACGTAGTTTTCTTCCAAAGAATGTCCGTAAATTCATTTTTTTCGAGATCGAGCTTGTATTTCATGTTGTATATGCATTAAGTAGCCATAGGTAAGTTTTCGGGGATTTTTAAAAAAATTTAAAATTTTCGCCTGAATTCAAAGGGCTTAGGTTAGCCTTCGATTTTGCTCAAAACGACGTTTTCTTCCATAGAATGATCGTAAATTCATTTTTCTTCGAGATCTAGCTTGTATTCCATGTTTTATATGAATTATGTAGCCATACATAAGTTTTCAAAGATTTTGAAAATTTCAAATTTTTGCGTGAATTCAAAGGGGTTAGCCTTCGATTTTGCTCGAAACGACGTTTTCCTCGATAGAATGACCGTAAATTCATATTTTATCGAGATGGAGCTTGTATTCCATGTTTTATAAGCATTACGTAGCCATAAGTAAGTTTTTGGGGATTTTTAAAAATTTCAAACTTTCCCATGAATTCAAAGGGCGCCTTCGATTTTGCTCAAAATGACGTTTTCTTCCATAGAATGACCGTAACTTAATTTTCCTTTGAGATTGATCTTGTATTCCATGTTTTATATGCATTACGTAGCCATACGTAAGTTTTCTGGGATGTTTCAAAATTTAAAATTTTCGCGTGAATTCAAAGAGTTTAGCCTTCAATTTTGCTCAAAACGACGTTTTCTTCGATAAAATGACCGTAAATTCATCTTTCCTCGAGATGGAGCTTGTAATCTATGTTTTATAAGCATTACGTAGCCATAAGTAAGTTTTTGGGGATTTTTAAAAATTTCAAACTTTCACTTGAATTCAAATGGGATAGCCTTCAATTTTGCTCAAAACGACGTTTTCTTCTATAGAATGAACGTAACTTCATTTCTATTCGATATTGAGCTTGTATTCCGTGTTGCATATGCATTACATAGCCATACGTAAGTTTTCGGTGATTTTTAAAATTTTCGAATTTTCGCACAATTCAAAGGGGTTAGTCTTTGATTTTGCTCAAAATGACGCTTTCTTTGATAGAAAGACTGCAAATTCATTTTTCTTCTAGATGGAGCTTGTATTCCATGTTTTATATGCATTACGTAGCCATGCATATGTTTTCGGTGATTTTTAAAAATTTCAAATTTTGCGTGAATTCAAAGGGAACGTCTTTGATTTTGCTCAAAACGCAGTTTTCTTCAAAAGAATGTCCATAAATTCATTTTTTTAGATCGAGCTTGTATTTCATGTTGTATATGCATTAAGTAGCCATAGGTAAGTTTTCGGGGATTTTTAAAAAAATTAAAATTTTCGCCTGAATTCAGAGGGGTTAGCCTTCGATTTTGCTCAAAACAACGTTTTCTTCCATAGAATGACCGCAAATTCATTTTTATTTAAGATATAGCTTATATTACGTGTTTTATATGAATTACGTAACCATACGTAAGTTTTCAAAGATTTTTAAAAATTTCAAATTTTCGTGTGAATTCAAAGGGGTTAGCCTTCGATTTTGCTTAAAACGGCGTTTTCTTTGATAGAATGACCGTAAATTCATCTTTCCTCGAGATGGAGCTTGTATTCCATGTTTTATAAGCATTATGTAGCCATAAGTAAGTTTTTGGGGATATTAAAAAAATTCAAGATTTCCCGTGAATTCAAAAGCCTTCGATTTTGCTCGAATTTGAAGGGGTTAGCCTTCGATTTTGCTCAAAACAATGCTTTCTTTGATAGAATGACCGTAAATTCATTTTTCTTCAAGATCGAGCTTCTATTACATATTGTATATGCATTACGTAGCCATACGTAAGTTTTGGGGGATTTTTAAAAATTTCAAATTTTCCCGTGAATTCAAAGGGGTTAGCCTTCAATTTTGCTCAAAACGATGTTTTCTTCCATAGAATGACCGTAAATTCATTTTTTTTCAAAATCGAGCTTGTATTCCAAGTTGTATATGAATTAAGTAGCCATACGTAAATTTTTGGGAATTTTTAAAAATTTAAATTTTTGCGTGAATTCAAAGGGGTTAGGCTTCGATTTTGCTCAAAATAACATTTTCTTCCATAGAATGAACGTAAATTTATTTTTAATCGAGATGGATATTGTATTGCATCTTTTATATGCATTACATATCCATACATAAGTTTGTGGGGATTTATAAAAATTTAAAATTTTCGCCTGAATTCAAAGGGTTAGCCTTCGATTTTGCTCAAAACGATGTTTTCTTCTATAGAATGACCGTAAATTAATTTTTGTTGAATATAGAGCTTGTATTCCATGTTGTATATGCATTACGTAGTCATACATATGTTTTCGGGGATTTTTAAAAATTTCATTTTTTTGCATGAATTCAAAGGGGTTATGCTTCGATTTTGCTTAAAACGACGTTTTCTTCTATAGAATGACCATAAATTGATTTTTCATCGAGATGGAGCTTGTATTCCATGTTGTATATGCATTAGCCATACTTAAGTTTTCGGGGATTTTTAAAAATTTCAAATTTTCGCCTGAATTCAAAGGGAATAGGCTTCAATTTTGCTCAAAAGGATGTTTTCTTCCATAGAATCACCGTAAATTGATTTTTCTTTGATATAGAGCTTGTATTCCATGTTTTATGTGCATAACTTAGCCATACGTAAGTTTTCAGAGATTTTTAAAAATTTCAAATTTTCGCGTGAATTCAAATGGGTTAGCCTTCGATTTTTGCTCAAAACGACGTTTTCTTCCATAGAATCACCGTAAATTCATTTTTCTTCGAGATAGAGCATGTATTCCATGTTGTATATGCATTACGTAGCCATAAGTAAGTTTTGAGGGATTTTTAAAATTTTCAAATTTTTGTCTGAATTCAAAGGGGTTAGCCTTTGATTTTGCTCAAAACGATGTTTTCTTCCATAGAATGACCGTAAATTCATTTTTCTTAAAGATGGAGCTTGTATTCCATGTTTTATATGCATTACGTAGCCATACGTAAGTTTTTTGGGATTTGTAAAAGTTTTAAATTTTCAAGTGGAATCAAAGAGAAAGCATTCGATTTCGTTCAAAACGACGTTTTCTTCCATAGAATGACCGTAAATTTATTTTTCTTCGATATCGAGCGTGTATTCCATGTTGTATATGTATTACGTAGCCATATGTAGGTTTTCGGGTATTTTTAAAAATATGAAATTTTCGCGTGAATTCAAAGGGGTTAGGCTTCGATTTTACTTGAAACACAATTTTTCTTCCAAAGAATGACCGTAAATTCATTTTTCTTCGAAACCGAGCTTGTATTTCATGTTTTATATGCATTACGTAACCATACATAAGTTTTTGCGAATTTTCAAACATTTCAAATTTTCGCGTGAATTCAAAGAGTTGGCCTTCAATTTTACTCAAAACAAGGTTTTCTTCCCAGAAATGACCATAAATTCATTTTTATTCTAGATCGAGCTTCTATTCTATGTTTTATATGTATTACGTACCCATACCTAAGTTTTTGGAAATTTTCAAAAAAAATGAAGTTTTCACGTGAATTCAAATAGGTTAGCGTTCGATTTTACCCAAAACGTAGTTTTCTTCCAAAAAATGATCGTAATTCATTTTTCTTCGAGAACGAGCTTGTATAACATATTGTATATTCATTACGTAGCCATACGTAGAATTTTCAAAAAAAAAATCAAATTTTTGCATGTATTCAAAGGGGTTAGCCTTCAATTTTACCCAAAACGCAGTTTTCTTCAAAAAAAATGACCGTATATTCATTTTTCTTCGAGATCGAGCTTGTATTTCATGTTGTATACGCATTACATAGCCATATGTAAGTTTATGACATTTAAAAAAGAATCAAGTTTTTGTGTGAATTCAAAGGGATTAGCCTTCGATTTTACTCAAAACGCAGTTTTCTTCCACAAAAATGACCGTAAATTCATTTTTCTTCGAGATCAAGCTTGTAATTCTTGTTGTATATGCGTTACGCAGCCATACGTAAGTTTCCAAAATTTTTTAAAAAAATCAAATTTTTGCGTGAACTCAAGTGGGTTAGTTTTCAATTTTACCCAAAACGCTGTTTTCTTCCAAAAAATGACAGTAAATTCATTTTTCTTCGAGATAAAACTTTTATTCCATGTTGTATATGTATTACGTAACCATACGTAAGTTTTTGGGAATTTTCAAAAAAAAAATTAAATTTTCGCGTGAATTCAAAGGGGTTAACCTTTCGATTTTACTCAATACGCAGTTTTTCTTCCAAAGAACTCATTTTTATTCGAAATCGATCTTGTATTTCATGTTTTATATGCATTACGTACACATACATATGTTTTCGCTAATTTTCAAAAATTTCAAATTTTCACGTTAATTCAAAAGAGTTATGCTTTGATTTTACTTCAAACACAGTTTTCTTCCAAAAAATGACCGTAAATTCATTTTTCTTTGAGATCGAGCTTGTATTCAATGTTGTATATGTATTACGTAACCATATGTAAGGTTTTTGGGAATTTTCCAAAAATTCAAATTTTCTTGTGAATTCAAAGGGGTTAGCCTTCGATTTTACTCAAAACATAGTTTTTCTTTCAAAGAATGACTGTAAGTTAATTTTTCTTCGAGATCGAGATTGTATTACATGTTTTATATGTATTACACACCCATATGTAAGTTTTTGAGAATTTTCAAAAAATTCAAGTTTTTGCGTGAATTCAAAGGGGTTAGCTTTCGATTTTATCAAAATGCAGTTTTCTTCTAAAAATGACCGTAGATTTATTTTTCTTCGAGATCGAGCTTGTATTTCATGTTATATATACATTATGTAGTCATACATAAGTTTTTGGGAATTTTCAAAAAAAGTAAATTTTCGTGTGAATTCAAAGGGGTTAGCCTTCGATTATACTCAAAACATAGTTTCTTCCAAAGAATAACTGTAAATTCATTTTTCTTTGAAATCGAGCTTGTATTTCATGTTTTATATGCATTACATACACATACGTAAGTTTTCGCAAATTTTTAAAAATTTCAAATTATCTCGTGAACTCAAACCGGTTAGCCTCGATTTTACTCAAAACATAATTTTCTTCAAAAAATGAACATAAATTTATTTTTCTTCGAGATTGAGCTTGTATTCCTGTTGTATATGTATTACGTAACCATAAATATGTTTTCAGAAAATTTCAAAAAAAAATTAAATTTTCGCGTGAATTCAAAATTAAATTTTTTATTTTACTCGAAATGCATTTTTTCTTCCAAAGAATGACCGTAAATTCATTTTTCTTCAAAATCGATCTTGTATTTAATTTTTTATATGAATTACCTACCCATATGTAAGTTTTCGCGAATTTTCAAAAATTTCAAATTTCGCATGAATTCATAGTAATTAGCCTTCGATTTTAATCAAAATGCAGTTTTCTTCAAAAGAATGACCGTAAATTCATTTTTTTCAAGATCGAACTAGTATTCCATGTTGTTTATGTATTACATAGCCATAAGTAAGTTTTCGCGAATTTTCAAAATTTTCAAATTTTCGCATAAATTCAAAGAGGTTAGCCTTCGATTTTACTCAAAACGCATTTTCTTTTGAAAAAATGACTGTAAATTCATTTTTTCTTCGAGATCGAGTTTTTATTCCATATTATATATGCATTAGGTAGCCATATATAAATTTTTGGGAATTTTTAAAAAATTCAAATTTTCGCGTGAATTCAAAGGAGTTAACCTTCAATTTTACTCAGAACGCAATTTTTTTTTTCGAAAAAAATAACCATAACTTCATTTTTTCTTCGAGATCGATCTTGTATTCCATGTTGTATAAGTATTACGTAGCCATAAGTAAGTTTTTGTGATTTTTTTTAAATTCAAAATTTTGTGTGAATTGGAAGGGGTTAGCCTTCGCTTTTATTCAAAGTGCGATTTTCTTCCAAAGAATGACCGTAATTTTTTTTTCGAGATCGATCTTGTATTTCATGTTGTATAAGTATTATGTAGCCATACGTAAGTTTTCGAGAATTTTTTTTAAAATTCAAATTTTCGCGAGAATTGAAAGGGGTTAGCCTTCTATTTTATTCAAAGTGCGATTTTCTTCCAAAAAATGATCGTAAACTCATTTTTCTTCGAGAACGAGCTTGTATTCCATGTTGTATATGCATACATAGCCATTTGTAAGTTTTTAGAAATTTTCAAAAATTTCAAAATTTAGCGTGAATTCAAAGGGGTTAGTCTTCGATTTTACTGAAAATACAGTTTTCTTCCAAAGAATGACTGTAAATTTATTTTTCTTCAAGATCGAGCTTGTATTCCATGTTGTATAAGTATTACGTAGCCATACGCAAGTTTTCGGAAATGTTTCTAAAATTTAAATTTTCGCGCGAATTCGGGGTTAGCCTTCAATTTTACTCAGAACGCAGTTTTCTTCCAAAAAATGACCGCAAATTTATTTTTTTTCGAGGTCGAGCTTGTATTCCATGTTTTACATGCATAACATAGTCATACGTAAGTTTTTGGGACTTTTTAAAAAAATATCAATTTTTTGCGTAATTGAAAAGGGTTAGCCTACGATTTTATTCAAAACACAGTTTCTTTACAAAGAAAACTAGCCGATAACAAATAAAAAGATATGGAAGGAGTATTAGTTGATGACCAAAATTGACGTGGGCTTTGTGTCTGCGTTCCGTCATGGGCCTGAATCAGGGTGGATGCTTACTGCACCATCTCCATTTAAGAAGCCCAAGGAAGGACGTGACCCAAGGATGGGCCTAAAATCTGACCGAATTCAGCCTAAATTGAATCCGATTTGGACTTTGGAGGACAAAAGGCACCCTCGAATTCTAACTTGTTTGACGGAACCGAGAATTCTCACCAGAGACTAGGGATGGAAACGGGTAAAATACTCGCGGATCATGACTTTGGGTACTCGTACCCACTGATCCAAAACCATACTCGTACCCGTACCCGTTGCCCGCAACGGGTACAATCCGTCACCCGTACCCGTTACCGGCGGGTATTTTTTACCCGCGGGTATATCCGTTACCCAAAACTACATTCACAAATACAGTTTAAATTCATCACCCACAGTTCAATATAACACTTAGTAGATTAAATAAGTGAAATACAGAATCAGTTTTGCAAAATTTTGCAAGAACACTTAAGAGATTACAGGAACCTAAAACAGATCCAGATCTCATGAATTACAACAATAATATTTTGGTTACAGGATCGGCGAACAGCACTACTGCAGGCTAGACTTTCCTTCTTGCTAGTCTTGAATAGTGCTAGCTGAAACTCCTCTGCATTCGCAAACCATAGCGGCACTCATCACTCGGATTACGAATAGAGATATACAGTATAGACGAACAAGTAGCGGGTTGAAGTCACGCCGGTCGCGTACAGTAGCACTGACTGACTGATGACTGAGACTAACCTTGTTGATGAGTCCTCACTCCACAGTTGGCCGGCGGTGCTGCAGGGTTTATGGCGAGTCGCATCTGACGAGCAGGACCAGTAGTGCAGGAGTGACGGGCGATGGTCAGTGACTCGTGTGACGACTGACGCCGCGACGGGACTGACTGCGCGGCGAATCTGGATAGAGCGACAGCGCGGCGAGCCTGGCTTGGCGGGGTGGCGGCGCGGCGGCCTAGCAGTTGGCGGCGATGGCCCGTGTGATGTGCTAGGGTTGGGGTCCTTGAGGAACGGCGAAGGGTCGGGAGGGGAGCTGAACGAGCGCCAGTCTGGTCTGGCGGCTAGGGTTGTGAAGGGGAACCAGCACCCCTCTGGATTGGGAGGTGGGCTGGGCCTGGGCTACGTAAGTGTGAATAACTGAATATATATGACTGCAGTTGATCCGCAAGTCAGCACGGATACGGGTACATGGGTATGGATATAAGTTTTTTTTACCCGCTAAAAAATATCCATTGGGTACAATCTATTATCCGAATCCATACCCGCGGGTACAAGTTTGTACCCAAATCCGTACCTATCGAGTCGGGTATCCGCGGGTACGCGGGTAATGGATATCCATTGCCATCCTTACCAGAGACAGAGAGTCTGAGAGAGAGAGGGGAGAGAGAAGACGAGGAGGGGCGGGGGCGGGGGAAGCGGTTAGCGAGGAGGAGCATGAGCAGCGGCGGTGGCATGGAGGTGGAGGTGCGCGTGGTGGGCGGCGCTCGGAGCTGCTTCGTCGCGCTCCCGCTCCACCTCATCCACGTCCTCGAGCGCACCTCCGCCTCCGGCGACCTGCCGCCCGTCCTCGCGCTCGACCTCCGCACCGCTGCCGGTGGGCGATGGTCCCTCGCTTGGTCCGGCGCGGCATCGCGATCCCGCGGCATCGAGGTGAGCGACCCTGAAAACCCACCAGCGTTCGCTTTCTCACCTAGATATCAATCTTTTTTTGGAGGAACTGATGCCTGTCAGTCTTCCTACTTCCTGATCAATAGGCACTGCTTTGCAGGCCTCCCGCACTCCTCTGCGCATCATATAGCAACAGTACGCCCTGAATATTTCAAGTACTGTCATGACATCAAATTCTATGTGGTTGCAGGTTGCACAAGAGCTGGCAGAATGTATTTCTATTCCCGATGGAACAATAGCACAGTTGAGCGTAGCTCGTTCTCTGGCTAAAGCTGACTCGGTCAGTATAGAACCTTTCGGCGAGGATGACTGGGAGATACTGGAGAGCCGTGCCGATTTGGCTGAGGAAACTATCTTGAAGCAGGTATTCTTTCGTTCGACTGCTTGGTAATTCCGTCCTGTTTTCATTCTTACTTATGAGGCACAGCAATTTAATTTCGTTCTTCAATATAGGTTGGTATAGTTTACGAGGGCATGAAATTCCCATTGTGGTTGGATGGCCATAATATCGTGAAGTTTGTTGTGGTTTCAACTTGCCCGACGAAGACAGTTGGTATGCTTCTTTTGCTTCATTATGCTTAACTTTTTAACGGTTCATTATGCTTATTTGAACAACCTGTTACTTGCTACACCACTTATGTATAACAGTATTTAATGTTAGTAATCCCATAGCAGACAATCAATTCAAGAAATGTCTCTATTTCTCAGCATGCCTTACCTGATTTCATTCTACTTTTTTTTTTTTGTCTAAGCATGCCTATATTTTTCTTTCTTTTAGTTCAACTTGTGCCAGGAACTGAAGTTGCTGTTGCACCCAAAAAACGCAAAGACAAGTCTTCTCATGATGTGCAGAAGCAGACCACTCTGAAGGAGCAGGTCAAAACAAAGGCGCTCCTGCGTGTTCAAGCGGCTGATAAGAAGTATGCGCATATGTTCATGTATAAAGGTGTTGACATAGGGGTGGTTCTCAGCTATGCTGTGCTCATTCATCCTGAAACAGCTGCAACTATATCGATTGACAATCTTCAGTTGGTTACCGTTTCACCTAAATCATCAAAAAGGGGACTTGCCCGAAATGGCAATGAAGCTGCACAAAAGAAGGGCGTCTCAGTAGCTAAAGAAAGGTCTCAAGAAGTGGTTGTCTATATCTTAGTTTCAGACGTTGTTGCCAAAGGGCATGTTATGCTTCCCTACTCTATTCGTCACTTCATAAGTGTTGATGTACATTCATGTGAGTACACAGGACCTTCCATTGACTATCTTTTCTGACACATTTGTGGCTTTCTTGTGTTGTTTACTTTACAGTTCTCTGATGCTGCTTTTGCTGATCTCAGGGGTGTATGTTAAGACGTACTCAGCCAATATTAAGAAGGAAGTGCCTGTAGTGACTATATCACCTTTACGTTTCGAAGGTGACCTTGATAGCACCAAATTTGACTTTCAGGAAACAAGTGCTTCAAGGATTTCCAAAATTCCATTAGAAAATGGTGATCTCTTTCAAGAATCTCATTATGGAAAAAATAAAGATCTTCAGGGTGGAGATGCTGAGAGCATTTCTGAGTCCATGCTAAAGCATAAGTTTTTTATTAAACAGTGGCTTCTTGGGCATCTTAAAGAAATAGCTTTACATAGCCATACTGAAATAAGTACATTGGTTTTACCAGCAGAAGTTTTGCTCCATTTCGAAGTGATAGATCAAAAACTAAATAGAGAAGCTGAATTCCTATATCTGCTATCTGTTGCTTCTAAGGATTCTGGTTTCACTGATTCACAATTCGATGTTGAGATTGCTTGGAGTGTTCCAAATGACAGTCCAGAAACTCATGAACCTCAGTTTGGAAAATTGGAGCTAGGTGAGACTGTATCTTTGGTTCGCCTGATGAATGGTGGTTCCAGTGATGGTTTCAAGCTGACTCAATCTTCTTTGGGCTGGGTGGAGAATGCAATGTCGGATGTGACAAAAAGTATACTTTTTAACCAGTTGGGCAAATAGTTTATTTTCTGCATTTTTTCTTGCTACTACTATTCCTATTGTTCACTATTGACTTTATATTGCATGCTTTTTGTTTGTGAAGGGTTATCTGTACTCTTATCGTCAACTAGCCTCAGGTTATTTGACAGACTGAAGTTCCCCTTTCCCGGACATGTTCTTGTCTATGGACCTCGAGTAAGTAACATTATCATCTAGTTTCTGTAATGAAACTTGAAATTATATTATATGATGTGCTCCTTTTTCTATGTGGTCATCACGAGTACGACTTTTACCTATATGCAGCAAGTATAATTTGATTGGTTCCTACTTTTTGTCCCTTTTCAGGGTTCTGGGAAAACTGTTTTGACTAGGGCTTCTGCAAAATATTTTGAAGACCATAAAGAGATCTTGGCACACGTGTAAACAACTCTTTACAATCTTATTGTTTTCAGTTATGTTACAATTTCTTCTTCTGAAAGAGAACTCATTGTAACTTAACTCAGATGATTTGATTTTTGAGAGCAGAATATACATCGATTGTTCTAAACTTGCACTTGGCAAGGTGAAGGAGACGAGGCAGGCAATTGAGGACTCCATTTCGGAAGCACTGCTTCATTCACCTTCAATCATCATATTTGACGATTTAGACAGTGTAATTTCAGTCTCTTCGGATCCTCAAGTATCCCAATCGTCCAGTTCAAATTCTCTAGTAAAGTATTTAGCTGACATTATGGATGAGTACAAGGTGAGAAGGTTATCAAATCTCATCTTTGAATTTTATGAATAAAAATTAATTGTATTTGTCTTGATTTTTCTTATGTTTTTTTTTTTTCATTTGTGTTCTTGGCATGACAATTTTCCAGGATAAGACTCGGAATGTATGCGGATATGGACCTGTCGCATTAATGGCTTCAGCTCAATCACTTCAGAGTCTTCCACAAGACTTAACCTCTTCTGGTCATTTGTTATTTGCACTCTTCTTCAGCCTGTTAGTCACTGACTTCAAATGTACTAAGATAAATGCTGTTTGGTCCACAGGGAGGTTTGATTTCCACATTGAGCTTCATGCTCTTGCAGTACCTGAGCGCAAAGCACTATTGAAACATCAAGTTGATGAGCATGAGCTTCAGTGTTCTGAGGAAGTGCTATCAGAGATAGCATCAAAATGTGAAGGTTATGATGCATATGACTTGGTAATGTTAACTCTTGTCATATATTGGTACTTATAATCAACTCAATGATGTCCTCATGATGAAAATTACAGCCTAATTCTTTCAACAAGCGAAGAAAAAGATTGCTTATAATTGTGTTAATGGTTAAAAATAATTATCACAACCGATCTAGCTGAAAAAAGAACATTTTGTTGATTGGGGCAAAGAATACTTATTATACATGTGCGCTACTCCGTTGCAGGAAATTTTGGTTGATAGAGCTGTGCACGCTGCTGCTCCTCGCTTTGTTCTACCGTCTAATGCTTCCCTGAACTCTGTGCGGCAAAATCTGGTTATGGAAGATTTCTTGAAAGCAATGCAAGGCTTCCTTCCAGTCGCCATGCGTGATCTTAGAAAATATGCTCCCGATGATAAAGATGGTGGTTGGGAAGATGTTGGAGGGTTAAATGAGGCAGTAACTATTATTAAAGAGGTGTGTGATTCTTACTTTCTTGTTTTAAGTACTTGTCTATATGAAAATTGGAACATGTTTCAGGCATGTTTTATTTGGCTACCTGTGAAGATGTTCCTACTTATGTTTGTATTCCTTCTTGCAGACTCTTGAGTTGCCATCAAAATACCCAAATATCTTTACCAGAGCACCTGTCCGGTTGCGATCAAACATTCTCCTCTATGGACCACCCGGTTGTGGCAAAACTCACATTGTGAGAGCTGCAGCTGCAGCTTGTTCATTGCGATTCATTTCAGTCAAGGGTCCAGAGCTATTGAATAAGTACATTGGATCATCTGAACAATCTGTAAGCAGTACATGAAAATTTCCTTGTCTTTTTGCCTTTTCCAGTTATGATTACGGCTGTTGATGGAATTACAAAAGACACCCAAATAATCATGATTCTTAATTTTGATAAATCAATTCAGGTGCGTGATTTTTTTGCGAAGGCAGTTGCAGCAGCACCTTGTCTGCTATTTTTTGATGAATTCGATTCCATTGCACCCCAGCGAGGAACTCATAGTGCAGGAGTTTCTGATCGTGTTGTCAATCAGGTGCTTACTTGTGCCCTAGCTGCTTACAATACAAAAATCTTTTGGCAGTTCCAGAGAACTGAAACAAGCCATCTTAGCGTGTGCTTTAATGTTTATGCAGTTCCTGACAGAGCTAGACGGTGTGGAAACCTTGACTGGAGTATTTGTATTTGCGGCTACTAGGTTCGCTCGTGCAAAGCATGAAAACTGTTAGATTATCTGCAGATTTAATATTCAGTTCTTCTATTCCCTACTTCTAGAAATAGATGAAGAATTGATTTTAGTGCTGTGGCCAAGGATGGTTCTCATTAAAAAAATCAATTTGTATTGAGAAGAATGCTGTATAGTTTCCTTTTCTATGCTTATGTTAGGGAGTTTATGGCTAAGTACCTTGTTCATTCAGTTATTTGTATCTAATCGTTTAACGTGATTGCTTATTATTTGTGCAGCAAGCCACAGCTAATTGATGCTGCACTGTTGCGGCCTGGAAGGTTTGATCGTTTAGTCTTCTGTGATTTCCCTCGGTGGGATGAACGTTTGGAAATTCTGAAGGTGCATGCTCGAATGGTGAGTTTT
The DNA here is from genome assembly GCA_036927565.1 of Tuctoria greenei. Lineage (NCBI taxonomy): Eukaryota > Viridiplantae > Streptophyta > Magnoliopsida > Poales > Poaceae > Tuctoria > Tuctoria greenei. The sequence goes on along the minus strand of JAYESD010000061.1, from coordinate 193,850 downwards.
CATGTCTTGTGTCTTTTGAGTACCTCTTTTTGCATGAATGAGGATGATTTTTTTGTCATATTTAGTGTCATTTCTGTAGGGAATCATGAAAAAAATATTGTTTTCAGGAAAGTATTGTATTATTTTCAGTTCTTGCTTGTACTCATGTATTCCGTCGGTTCAGGTTTCATTGGCAAGTGATGTCAGTCTGGAAGACGTTGCTTCTCTGACTGAAGGATTTACTGGTGCCGATCTTGCTGCTATTCTGACGGATGCTGGGTTAGCAGCAGTTCATGAACTTTTGGACAGCCAAGAGACCGGTGTCCCAGAAAGAGAACCATGCATCAGCAGAGATCTTCTCATGTCTGTAGTTAGGAAGGCTAGACCTTCTACTCCTGCGGACGAGAAGAGACGATATGATAGGGAGTTTGGTGAATTTGTGTCATCCAGGAAGTCTGTTTCCACTAAGGTAAGTAATTTCAGTTTTCACGCCATGAAACCACTGATCACTTGATGGAACAATACAAGCATCCTTTGTGTTCCTTTTCGCATGAGATTTCGATAATTACTTAGAAAGTTTTGGTGCAGGCAAGAGAGTCGAAAGGCAAAAAGGTCACACTAGCTTGAGCATATCCGTGTGTGGCCACAGGAGATCGATAAGGTCCCACTCCCACCCACACACCCTTTATGATGACCATTAATTCTTTTGTCTTTGGTTTAGACATCTTAACCAGGATACTCTCATGTTCAGTGTGGAGCAGAAGGATATTTCTAAGTGGCATGATTGTCTGAAGTCTAAGAAACCTGTGCGTACTTGTCCTTACAAAATTGACAAAGAGGTCAAGACCAAGAATCACTTGTGCATGTGGAGGACGGACGGCACTGCAGAAGGTGCTGCTGCAGTCGGGTGTTAGTAGCAGTCAGTGTCATGAGGTTTTTTTTCTTTTAATATGGTAGAGGAAATAGAAATGCATGGTTGCAGAACATGGAATTAACTTGCTGTTCTGTAGTTAATGCTGTAGTATACAGAGTTAGGGAAATGTTGTTTCTCTGGGTAGCGTTGATTGATTCAGCCTATTTTTTGTAATGTGTACTACCAATAGAAGCAATTGCATCAAATCCTGGAAAGTATACGGATAAAGCTAGTCTTGCATGTGCTCAGTGGAAAATGAACCATGACCTGGAGCCTGTAGCCAGCCATTGGAAACGGCCAACGTGTTCCAAAGCTTGTGGATGTCGGAGAAGAGGAGATGGGATTCGTTTAGGAAGCAATTAGCTATGGAGGTGGACCAGAGGAAGCAAAGTAGAGGAGTGTGGTGGTGGGCCTGCAGTGGATTTGAAGGCCCAACGCAGACCACCTGCTTAGTCTTAGGCTTAGGGTGGTGGTGGGCCTGAATTGTCATTGGTACCTCCCAGCCCAGCGGTGGGTGGATCACGAGATCCGACCCCGACCGGAGAGAGAGAGAGGACCCAGAGCCAGCACCCAAGCCAAAGCCAAGGGCAGAGAGCAGGAGACCGGCGGGACGGGAGGAAGAAGACGATGGCGTCGGGGTGGGGCATCAACGGGAACAAGGGCCGGTGCTACGACTTCTGGGTGGACTTCAGCGAGTGCATGAGCCGCTGCCGCCAGCCCTCCGACTGCGCCCTCCTCCGCGAGGACTACATGGAGTGCCTCCACCACTCCAAGGAGGTCCGTCCGTCCGTCCTCTCCTCTCCTCTCCTCTCTTAACCCTCCCTTCCTCCCTCTGTTCCATTCCGATCTCGTTTTCTATTCGTTCGTCGCCGCCTCCGCAGCCGTAGGACCACCCAGATCCCTCATCGTCGTCGTCGACCCCCTCTCCCCTTATTATTATAATTATCCGTATTCCATACCCTAGATCTGCCGCGCTTTTCGACCCCATCGCTTAAACTCCATTTCATTGAAAAGAAGTTGTTCTAGGGTGCGATCGACCGATTGATTGAGGGGAGACAGTTTAGGATGCCATGGTAGTCAGATTGCTCATGTCCAGATTCGCAGGAAGGATGAAACCGATATCCTGAATTGCTACGTGCTACTGAAGCTTTAGATGTGAAATTCTTAATTGCCACGGGATTCAAACATTGACATGAAGCTTTGCGATTCTTATTTTTCAGTTCCAGCGCAGGAACAGGATCTACAAGGAGGAGCAGCGTCAGATCAGAGCTGCGGCGCGCAAGGCCAAGGAGGAAGCCGAGGGAGCCCCTGCTGTTGCAGCTCAACACTAGTCTCCCTATCATTTTTTTCTCTTGCTGTGTACTCTTTTTCGTCCGGCAACTCATCCTTGATCTGGCCGTGTGACCCTAAGAGCGAGGCAATAATCCCACATCTTTCTGTTGAACTACACAGATTTTCTTTTCTCATGATTTGTTTTAAGCTCGACTTTTGAGTTGTAAAACTGTCATGGTCATGAAGTTTCAGCTTATTTGGGATGTTGAGTGATAATGGGGCTTGGTTCAAGTGTCAAACTTTGCACATTGCACTGGCATTTCATCCTGGGATGGGATGGATTGTGGCTGCTGCTTTTGCATGCCTCGACCCAATATTGTTAAGATAGCAAACTTTCTGGCTGCTCTGAATTGTTTCCTTGTTTTATCAGTGGGTTCCCAACTGTAGTGATTGGTGAGGAACAGTTTGGTGGTTCTTCAGAGATGTGCTGCGGGCCTCTGAATGCAACAGTAACAGTTAGATGTCAGATGAAGCAACTGTCATCTTGTTGTTCCACTCGTTTGTTGCGGCCTTTATCTATTGAAATCAGACAAGGCTTTCGTGTTGGGGCGTCATACTTCAATCTATTAGGAGTTACACGAATAAGGGGATAACGTGCCACTGAAGTCCCAGACGTTTTTATCTCAACTCGATGACTTTTTGTACCTCGAAAAAGAAATATGCAACTGACGGCATACCCTGGCATTCACTGCCCTGAACTACAGCAGGTACTAAGATCAGTTATGAGTTGCACATAAACGAATATGATACATCCAATTTTCAACATTCGGGAAGCAATGATATCACTAAAATTTAGAGTTGGTGACAGATAAACAATACATCCATAAGCCCATATTTTCACATACAGCGCATTTGTTTCAACCAAACAGAATGTGCATGATTTTTATTCACGGGCAACCACGACCAAACAACCATATGAGAAGTAATGATCAAAACTGGGGTAAGAACTACTCCCTCCGGCGACGCCGGACAAATAAAAAGGAGGTAGTATTATTTTGCCTTTCTTATTATTTTGCTTCGTATTTGAACAGACTGACAAACTATATACAACACTAAGGACTGGTTTTCAGTCCCAGTGGTTCCTAAGCAATCACTACCTCCTAACACCAAACGCTAAGTTCTTCACAGAAGTAGCAGAATGCTCAAGCCCACCAAAGAACTTCATAACATCACTGGGAGATGACAGATGTGTATGGTGATCAGATATGCATCATTGATTTCGGTTCCATCCCTTTTTTTGTTCTCCACGCAGATAGAGGTGCCAAACACTAACAAAAATCAATGAACCAAGGAATTTGTGAATGCCGAACTAATATGCACAATTGATCCCTCCCAAGTGTCATTTTGCTGTGGATGCAGGCCTGGTGTGGCCAACTGTTAACAAAATTCATTGGCAAGTGCAAGTGCATCTTGTACTGGCATGAAGGGCTCATGATCAACTACTCTGGACCAAAATAGCTGTCCTGAATTGATAGTCGGTCGAAAGCTTCAAAATTTGCCTTTAAACCAACAAATTGGCTTCCTAGCTGTGCACATGGGGCATCTGGCCATCTGCAGCCTTCTCTCGTACGGAAGGGGCAGAGTGACTCACAGAAATGGTCGCCTGGTGTTTCTGAGACCAAGCTGTCCTCAATTGCAGAGATTGATACAGAGATGTCAGCGCTCTCATCTTGCTGAGCTCTACAACTCACACCTGTGTCCCTTCGAATTGAATATGACAGCAGTTCAGATTTTTCCAGGTGGTCTTCGCTTGTTGAAAATTTAATCGTGCACCCTATAGATTCTATTGCCTTTCTAATAGCAGCATTCTCCCTTTGAGCAGTTTGAGCCATGGCCAAGGCTTTACTACTTGCATGCCTCTCCCTTTGTAAGTCTCGCTTCATAGATTCCATTTTCATCTTCATATCTTTGGCCCTCCATTCAGCTATATCCTTATCCTGCCCATTCCGTAAGAAAACATCATGGAAACATTGTAAGAGATATCTAACACATGGCATTTTCAAACTGGTCATTCTAATAGTTATCTCCTTTAATAATTAACCTCTAATAATTAACCTAACTTCAACTATTTATCTTGGTCTTTGGTCTTGTTGAACAATAGATTACAATGATCCCAGTCATTAAATCAGGTAATATTATGACAATGCATACTTAATTAGTAAAGAGATATAGAATAAAAGGCGAGAATAACTACCTTCATTGCTTCTGCAAACTTTTTATTCATAGCATGCCACTGGGATTCAAGATCACCACCTTGTGATTCGGAGGGGCATGTCCATCTCAAATAAAACTGGGGCCAAAGGGTTGGAGCAAGTGCTGCTGCAGGGGGTAATATGGGGCCATTATGCTTTACTGGGTCATAGAATGGATTGTAGTGCTCATGGAAGCTGCCACCAGAAGCTCGCAGATCAGCCAAATACGACCACATGCAGCGACACGAGTTTGTGACACCAGATTGCTCCCTTTCCCGCTCGCTTGCATTTCAAATAAGAAATCAGCTATGCGGAATATTTTATGAACGAGATAAATCAAGCAATATGTGTGAACAAGAGAAATACACATTGTTTTATTAAAAAGAGATATGCATGTACGTACAGAAGAGCCCCATGCTCTGGACTTTTTAAAACACAATCAGTAACAGATACAGCTGCATTTTGTGGATTACATAGGGATAACATGTAAATGATTCTAAATTAAGAAATAGAACTGTCGTTCTAGGGAAAAAAATATAGTGCTGTTGCTGGTCAAGCTAGGACGATAGCCACAAGTTCACTTGAATGTATGTCTACAACACAAGGAGTACTTTTCATGTAGGTTTTCTTATTATAGCACTTTAATAAGCATGGTGTACATATATTCAAAAACAATATATAAAAGACCATGAATTTGTTGTAAATGATGGAGAAGACCAGCTTGTCTCTCACCAAATCAAGTAATTCAACTAAAGAATGCGGATATGGAATGACACAATGAGAAACACTGAAGGAATAGTAAAATGTTATATTATATGAATTGTACCTCCTTGGGGTTTAGCTTGACTCAGTATTTTAAGACTACTTTAACTTCCAAAGGTCATGTAAGGAATAAACCTAATAAGCTCAAATAATGAAATGACAAAACAAATAAGATGGATATTTACCTATTGCATAAGAAGTTTCCAAAAGCGACATGATAATACACAATCCATAAAATCAACTAGGAATTTCTGCAACAAAAAATCACAAAACAAATCAGATTAAAAACCATGACAAGACTTGTTTGTGGCAGACAATCTAATTGCAGAAGAAAGAAGACTTACAGAAGAGTACTGAAACGCAGATGGATACAGAACGTAGCAACTGAGAGATACAATCTATCCACTGAAAAAATAATATACCATATTACAAACCACAATAAAGCAGGCTAAGTATGAACAACTTGTAGTTACAGCTAACTGTAGAAAGGTGTAAGTTTATTAGCAAGGGAACCTAATTTTCCATGATAAGGCCAACATGCCATGTCGTTTTCAGGAGAACTCAAATACATTGATAATCCTAAAGCAAAATGACCTAAATGGTGCTAAGCACTAACTGATGTAGATTCTAAAAACAAACAGGAAACCTTATGTGGGATTTGTTTTGCAATGATTCGGTCCTAAAAGCTGAAAAGAGTTCAAACAAATCTGACATGAACAATCCATACGACAGAACAACAAGGCTTACATGCAAAAAAAGAAAAGAAAAAGAAATACTATCTACTGAATCAGGAGTACACAACAATGAATTGTCAATCAACATCACAAAAGACATGTGTCATTGATAGAATCCACCAGTTGGTATTTCCTACAGTGTTCTGCTTACTGAGAGGTTCTTTTTTTTTTTTGGGGGGGGGGGGGGGGGGGGGGGGGCGGGGGGGGGGGGCGGCAAGGTACCTGTAACAGTATTGGTGAACTGTTATTTGATGTCTGGGATTGAGCTGAAGTATTTGAGGATGTCCCCTGATTGTCCTAAGGTGTTCCTGCTTGGTGAACTGTTTAAATTCCCAAGGGAAGGTTGCCTCAGCAGCTCATACTGTGATCCCACATTCTCAGCTACTGTTGGGACTCCCATTCTTTCTGCAAATGGATGACCCAAATGCTAACCAATCCTTTTCCACAAGTGCCTACAAAAGGTGAAAAAGTCTTACACATTGAAAACAAATCAGCAATAATAAGTGGAAACTGATGATGGCCTGATTGATGCAACAATAAAAATAAACCAGCAGGTATAAAGTAGCACGTACAACCTGATATGAGTGTTAAATTGATTTCAGAGCAGTAATTTCAATTAAGTTCCAAATGTATTCACATCAACACAAGCAACAAAAAAAAGGAAACTATTCCATGTTGTTCCCTTTCCATTTAAATAATGAATTCACAACCAAATATTTGATTATACATTTCAAATAAACTGGAGCTTATTGCAAACTATTTCCTCTTCGTACCTGGAACCCACTGAAAGTTCGGTAATAGGGATCAAGCAGCAAACAAGCAAGAGCGACCAATTGGGTTGTACGGTCCCATCCATCACTGCAGAAATAAAAAAAAGAGGGGGGTAGAAAAGGTGAACTTCGTTTAGATGCTGAAAACAAAAGGCAATAAACTACAGAAAGCCATAGAGGAGCATACAAGAACACTGAAAGGGTCATTCATTCAGAATTACGCCAGATGACAATGAACACAGTTTTGCAATAGATAAATGTCGTAGTCATAAGGTAATAGTGCTTTAATGCTTACAGGATCTAGAGTGCAAAAACAACCTAATAAAGAAAGTTATGGATTACTAGTATTTCAAACAGCAGGAAGTATTGTATAACACAGATAACTCCATGAAGAATAGGGAAAGTCATGACAGTATTTTACCGAATTAATTAGACTTGTGGGGTAATTATGTTATGCAGAAAATGAGAAATCTCATAGTTGCACAAAAAGCATCTGGCAACTTCCTCCTTTTAGCATAGTAAGTGAATTAATACAAGTCAGATACTGATGAGTAATGAGATATAAACCTGCAATGAACAAGAACTGAAGCTGATTCTACAGCAATCCTGAGCAGCAATCCATGAAGCACCAACCAAAATATTCTGTATATGGTTCAGCCATTCCCCAAGTGTTGAAGAAAATGATGTTCATGCTGTTCAGATTTCCTCCACCCCAAGTTGATCCGCGATTCCTCTGTCCCAAAACAATAATAAGGAAGAAGAATATCAACCTCTTCTGTTCCATATTGCTCTTGACAAGATTGCACACATCATATATGATAAAATTCAAAACCTTATAAATAACCATCCACGTACCCGATCTCCAACAACAGATACAGCTGAAGGGGGTTCCATTAGATGAAATTGAGCCATGGGCATCCCACATAGTCCCTAAGGCGGGGGGAGAGACTATCTCTCATTGTGTGGATGTTTTGTCATTCCTAAAAAAAGACACCTGGTCCCATATACAACAAAATTATCAATGGAAGTAGATATAAAAAAATATAGAAAGTGATGCTATGACCCCTATGCAATAGCCAAATATCACATGTAATGCAACATTACCTCCGATCTTGGATAATTAGAAGATGACTCTGAGCCACCTCCCTTTGCTCCATTTGCCAAAGCATTTGCTCTAGGTCGGGCATCAATTATGTAAAGTTTCCTGTTTACATTGGAAGGACTACTTAGTTAGTTTTCTTTATCGATATAGATATCAGAAAAATCAATAGACCTTAAATATATCGCAAGAGGGCAACTAAGAACAATGAATCAAGAGTTAGTTAACATCTGCTCTGGTTCTCATGTTGGTTCCCTTAGTAAAAGACAAAAGTAGGCAAAAGGAATAGATATGGCGTGCTGCCTGCCAAAGTAGTAAACTCAGCTTCAGGATAGGCAGCTAGGCACACACCTTTAGCTGAGTATGTACCTTTGTAGTTCCAATACTTAAGTTACATAGAAAAAATGGGCGAGGAAGCAAGGAGAATGTCTAATATTTCAACATCTTTTACATGCTCTAATAGTTCCCTTTTTCAAAAAAAAAATGGGTAGATTTCTAAGGCAAATGGAATTGAGAATACAGGGATGCAGTCAAAAAGTAGGACATAATATTTTAACAGATGCATAATAATGATTGACCAACATAGCATGAAATGCATAGGAGTACCTTGGAGATCCATTTGCATCAGTAGTACTGGTGCTAAGAGCACAAACAAGCTTCTCATCCGCATTACTACAGACGATTTTTATGTTAGACCAATCAAAATCAGGAAGCGTCAGCATATACACTAAATGGAACTAGATAGATATAAACTCACTTCCTAAAGTTCATCATCAATCCCACCAACGGCTGAGATGACCTTGCCAGAACAGCCCCAGAACCTGAAATAGTGAAATGTAAACATGTTCACATTTTTCTCATGCCCTTACAACATTTCCTTTTCTAACCACTATTATCCCCCATCAACAACAGGGAGAAAATAAAATTTTGATCAACCAAGATGGAAGAATCATTGAAGGTTCTATATGAAAATCAACGTAGCAAACAATCTAGATTTTTTTAACCTACTTAATAGTATTCTACATATGATCCTTTTTGACGCAAGCAGCTGTAAAATATCCAAACTCCTCATCCAAAACAGAAGCAAGATTATGACAGTAACAGAGGTTTCTACTTTGATGGAATGTTTCTTTATTCCAATGAAAACAAGACGAAAACAAGTTGCCACATCTGGGACGAGATTATGTTGCATTCACTAGTGCACTATAGAACTGTAGAATTGCTAGTGGATTGACTGTGAGCATATGCTTTGGAAGTTGCTAGTTGATACAATGAAAGTACCAACAATACTGATAGGATGAAAAGTAATACTATCAACTATTATTCAGAACGATGAGTGTTTTTTCAATTACTCTGCTGCTAACTTTCTGATAAACATGACTCATTGACATAAACATTTTTTAGCAGTCTAGGGACCATACGACCACAGAGAAAAATATTTACTTGCTAAAAAAAACCAAACCTGGGCACACGTACCAGGGTCACACCATGAAATAACAGGCAAACGTTTGCCAGATCGAAAAGTGGAAGCTTGAAACAAATCTTCATCACTAAGGGATACAGTGAAAATGGTAGTATCAATTACTCAGAGAATGTGGCTAATAGAGTAAAACTACCGAGTGATATTGACGTATTATCAAACGAATATAAATACCTTATGCTCCTTGGTACAATCAAATCACAGGGGTAAGTTGAACATAGTGAGTAACTCGAATTTGCTTTACTTAGCCTCCACCAGTTGTTAGACAAAGAAATTTCCTCCACTCCCTGTAACTGTGAGAAACTTTTCCTAAATAGACGAAAGTATTCCCTCAAGAGCCTCCACTTTGGATCAGAATCGTTCTTAATGGTGGATGGATCACAAGAAAATGCATATAGATCCCACAAATTAGCAGGTTTAGTGTATCTCTTCAAAGCGTCAAACACTTCATTTTTCTGAAACAATATATGTCAGAAGTGAAGCCTCAAAAGGTCTGGCGAAATAATCTAATCAGAAGAACTAATACTCGATATGAGGTATCAAATACCTGCTTCGTTTTGGGAAGAAAAGCAAACACAATGACTCTCATGTCTTTACCTGAACAGAAGTGGATCAAGCAAAAGACAAAGGTCACTGAAAAATTAAAAATCCTCGAACAAAACTCGTAAATAGAATGATGAACATGATAATCACAGATAATCTGTGTTTCTGTAAATCTACTAACATCAATGGGCAACAGAGCAGTAAAGAAAAACGCTACTTGTAATAATCATACATGAAAAGTGCTTCACGAACAAGCTGAAGCCAAGAAGTTCTCTTTTCTTTTTAATACAAATGGTACTAGAACACATTAAACAAGTAATGTCATCTCATATACACTTCATCAAAAAATCTCTACTCAAACTGAAATTAAAGTATAGCTGCAGTCTCAAGGTAACTCAATAAAAGACAACAAACTTACCAATGACTTGAAGAAGTTCACGAGGATGCTTTTTATCAGACAGACGGGGTGGGGATTGGAGCTTTACATCCTGCAACAGAGCAAATTCACTCAGTAACGAAATTATAGACCTGGGCTGATAAAGCAAACAAAGAGACATAATGAAGAATTAGACTTGCATCATTTAACTTCTCAATTGTAGTCAGCGGAACGGTACCCAACTCTATCACACACTTTTTTGCTTGGCTCTGCAAGAGGAGTCATATTAGAATAGCAAAGAGGATGATTAAAATACACTACTGTATATTCCTGCAGAAAGCACACTAGGTCACATTCAGATTTCAAATTAATTGAAGAAGAGATGCCAAAGGAGAAATTTCTGTCTAGCCAAACATTAGTGATTCACATAAAACTATTTTAAGAATCACGAAGTAAGAATGATATGATTCCTTACCACAAACAGAAGCCGGAGATTTGTCACTGAGAGTGTACCAGCTTCACCGGTGTTTAGTAGAACAACGCCGTGGCCCTATGCAAGGAGAGGTGAGAAGGATAAATTTTGGGAAGGTAACATGTGCTAATAAAAAAGTAATTAATGGTGCATACAATTGCAACAAACTTATCATGGAACTTCCGTATTTTCGTTTCGACTCGTTAAATTTTGTTATGTAACCATCTTTCATTCATTCTGAATTCGTTCAACTAAATGGATAGAATCTATACATCCTCGACATAGACAAAATAGAGTTCACATTCAGCTGTCCTATACTTGTATATCCTGGACATTCAACTGTTGGAAAATATATCCAATCATGATGCACGCCTGCACCAGTTGAATAATAATAATAATCTGTAAAGTTACATCATGTTAAATGCTATAAATATGTCGCTTGTATGTACGTATAAATGATGCGATCAGTAGTCTAGTTTGTCAGGCAACGGGTAATGTGCATCAACACGATTCGAGTTGAGGACAATTTTCCATACAAATGTCGTGTCAGAGAGCAGTCAGGAGCAATCACGTGGTGGAAGAATTGTGAAATTGGGAAGTGGCTGTTACCTGGGCGATAACCTCCTCGTCCTCGAGCAGGAAGTGGTCCATGCTCTCCTTGACGGCCCGGCCAGGCCTCCGCGGCCTCGGATCCTTCAAAACGAGAGACGGCATCAAATCTCAGAACCCTCGAGTCGCGCGACCTATGTAACCTTAGCTCACAAGCGACGGCGCCACGTGCGGGGAACGGGGCCGCGGCGCGTCGAATTCCGAGCCCCAACCCCGTCCCCCGGGCCGAGTTGAGACGCGCGCGGAGGCAGGGGCAAGGGCGGGGGCGGGAGACAACAGAGAGGGCGAGAGGGAGACGGAGCCGGCGGGGGAGGGCAAGCGGCCGGGGGGGGCGGGAGCGAGAGGAGCGGAGGGGGAGGGATGTGTACCTCGATTTGGTTCCAGTCGATGGCGTCCCAGCTGCCGGAGCCGTCCATCTCCGGCGAGGCGAGAGCAGCGGCGCGGGAGACCGGGGGCGAGAGCCTTCGTCCTCTCCTCTGTCTCGGCGCTCGGCGGCCTGGTCTGGTCTGTTGTTGGTCGGTTGCAGTTGGCTTGTTGCGGGAGGCGACCGACTCGACTCGACTCGACTCGCCCGTAAGGAAGGTGGGATGTGGCGTGCGGGCGCCAGGAGTTTGATTCACCCCTGCCACGCCTCGGTACCAAAAGTTGATGTTGTTTTTGCGATTGAAATGTTCCAGTTTGACGGGGCAAATTTGTTCGGTTCTCCTCCTCCTCCTCCTCCCACCACACCTCATGTTTGCGTCACACGAAATGTTTGCCACGTTCAACTAGACGCAAAATAAAATAAAATAAAAAGCTGTTTAGGACGGAAAAAGGAGACACGACCACGATGGGACTCGAACCCACAATCTCCCGCTCCGGAGGCGAGCGCCTTATCCATTAGGCCACGCGGTCCTTGCTTGGCACCTGTTGTGCCAGAAAGATACTCATCTACGTAACACTAGAGTATTATTTATGGGCCTAATGTTGTGCAGCCGAGATACAAGACCTCTCATTCTCGTAGGCCCAGAACCACAGAGATCAATAGTATCATATATGAGCTAACAACCTGATCCAAAGCAAAAGCCCATTACCAGTGGCATCATGGACGCCCAGCCGGCCCGTTGCAGATAAACAGAGGAACACATCATGCAACAGCAGCACGTCGCTTCTTTCTGCTTTTGGGACCTACGGTACTGTATATAGGAACTTCACTTCACATGCTGTCATGCTGCATTGCCGATGCCAAACACGAACCTTCCCTAAACTTACATGCATTCAGTTACCCCATCTTAATTACAGTATAATTAAAACGCTCACACGCAAATATACCCTCGTCCCAAAAAGCTTGTCACTTTGTAGTTCATTTTTGAAATACAAAGTGACAAGCTTTTCAGGATGTAGGGAATATATGCCAGAGATTCGGAAAAGAGATTTTTCCGGACAAATTTCCACTTGCTTAATCTGTGTGTAACCTCTATAGCACAAGAGTGGAAAATCAACCAATCCGCGCGCATGCACCTTCATAAATTCTTAATTTGTCCGCCAGAAAATCTGGCCGAGCTGAGCTCGTGGTGTCACGGGAACAGAAATCATCAATTCTCGGACGCTTCGCAGAGAACGTTGCCTGTTGAAGAACTTATCTACTGCACGTACTACAGATGCTTGCTCGTGATCATCATCACATGCGTGTTAGGTCGCTTAGCGCTTTGGAACACTTATTCTGCTTACCATATCCCGCTCGCGATTCATTCATTCATGGAGATAGGTGTGTCCGGAATAACACACGTCTAGCACTCTAGCTTAGCCACCGATCTTCGATGACTTAATTTCCATAGGTCTGCATCCATCCATAGATCGGTTGCATTGCATTGCATTGATGATTGCTTCACGATCGACGTTCAGATCGGGAGATGCGTGGATCATGGAGGCGTGCCGTCTTTGTGATCCCGCCCAGCAGAGTCACATCACAGCAAAAGGTGATCATAGATGCTGACCCGATCTCTCCTCACTCACTCACGACCACCGAACAATTAAACAGTCAGCATCAGCAACTCAGCAGTGGTACGTTTTGAAGCTCCATTGGCTTGCAAGTTGCAACAATTTAACTGCAAACGTTTTCGTCCCTGAAAGCCTGAAACCATCATCCCGACATCCCCTTCGGTTTCCGTGTTCGGCGCATGCTAGCTGCAGTTCAGAGATCACCGCGCGCCCGCCGCCCGGGGCCCCGGGAGATGGAGACGACGTCGCTTGTTCATCCATCTCGCCGGCCGAGGCGGCGTCGTGCCTGGTGAAGCAATATGCCAAGCATCGAGCGAGCGAGCGACAGTGATGCATGTGGAGACCCCCGAGATTTTCTATCAAAACTGATGCTTCCGGACTTTCAATCGCTTCAGACTCTGGTTTACCTCGTCAACAAGTTACTACTGTATATAGCATTATGTACGTACTATTTTTTTTCTTCCCGTTTTTTAGGTCCTTGTATAGATTTGATGCACATATTCCGTACGTATGGCAGCAGGATACTAATAATACCATTACTAACACTACAGAAAAAGCGATCATTTGCGACGGCCGACTTTATTTGCGACGGTCAGCCGTCGCAAATAACTTAAATTGCGACGGCCCGCTTCTGGCCGTCGCAAATAAGGTGGCCGTCGCAAATCATAACTTATTTGCGACGGCCTTCGGGCCGGCCGTCGCAAATAAGGGCTTATTTGCGACGGCAAACCCTAGGACCGTCGCAAATAACGCAGCCGTCGCAAATAAACCCTTATTTGCGACGGCCAGTTAAAAGGCCGTCGCAAATAGGATTTAATTGCGACGGCCGTAAGTCCGAGCCGTCGCAATTAACAAGGCCGTCGCAAATTAAGTCTTATATCGGGAAGCTCCACCCCGACCCTTCATTTTCCTCAACACGCCGCCGCCGCGCCCCCGCCACCGCCGCCGCGCCCCCGCCGCCGCGCCGCGCCCCCGCCGCCGCGCCGCGCTCCCGCCGCCGCGCCCCCGGCTCCGCCGCCGGCCCGCCGCCCTCGGCCCCGCCTCCGCGCCCCCCGCCACCGCCGCCGCGCCCCCGGCCCGCCGGCCCCCGCCGCCGCGCCCCCGGCCCGCCGGCCCCCGCCGCCGCGCCCGCCGGCCCCCGCCGCCGCGCCCCCGGCCCGCCGGCCCCCGCCGCCGCGCCCCCCGGCCCGCCGGCCCCCCCCCGCCGCGCCCCCGGCCCCCCCCCCCGACCCGGCTCCACCGCCGCCCCGCCATCGCCGCCGCGCCCCCGCCTCTGCGCCCGCCGCCCTCGGCCCCCACCGGCGTCGCCTCCGCCTCCGGCCCGCCGCGCCACCGGCGTCGCCGCTGCCGGCCCGGACCGCTGCTCCCCGACCGGACCGCCGCGCCCCGATCTTGAGGTCAGTGCTACTCCCCCCTGTTTTAGGGTTTTTTTTTCAGATGTAGCTAGCAATTTTGTTAAGAGGTAGTAGCAATTAACTATAGTAGCTTAGAATAGCTTGTATAGTTGTTAATATGGATTGTAGCAATTAGCAATTTGAGTGATGCAAATAAGATTGTAAACTAATTAAAAAGGGCCGAATATGGTGCACAAATGGTGTGCTGGTCGTAGAGGGGATACACCAATTTGTGAAAGTGACATGGATTCGAATCTTCGAATGAGTAGAAATTGTTGCTCGATCTTGATGTTAATTATGCTTAGTTGTTAATGATGTTGGTTATGCAAATTTGTTGATAATGTTATTGATTATGTAGATGTTAAGCATGCTTATGTTTTGCTTTATTATTCTTAATGTTTATGTTCATTGCTGCTTATCGTTATTGAATTAAGTTATTAAATGTTCAAATTTTGATTAATTGTTATGTTTCTTTTAGCATGTTCAATATTCTTTATATATATAAATATATAAATATAAATATAAATATATATATATAAGCGGGTTAAAACGATAATGTATCAGAAGAAATATCAAAAGAGAGAGGAGATATTCTACGCCATATCGCCTGCGGCGAGCATGACAGCGGAGGAGAGGCCGGCAGCGGAGGACGGCCCTGACTATGAAACTTTCAACTCTGACCCACTTTTCTCCTCACTCTCGTTCTCTTTCCTCATTCGTAAATGACCTGAAAATGAACATGAGCAACGTAACCTATAGCAATTGATTACCCGTTTCGGATCGGCACGTCTCACATGCCATTGGCATGTGAGACGTGCAGGTTCGGAATTGTCCCTTTTTGGACAGCCTCGGAGTGACCGAGGGGGCGTGGCTTGTGACGAGACGCGGGTCCGGATTTGGACGAGATTTCGGTGGCGTAACCCTGTTGTTCTCTGCTGCACCATTTTCGGGCGTGCAGTGGAGAACAGCGGGGTTATGCTGCCGAAATTTCGTTCGAATCCGGATCACGCGTCTCGTCATGAGCACGCTCCGCTCGGTCACTCTTGGGTGGGTTTAGGATCTATCTGCCTAGGTTGTAGGGCCGTGACATAACACAATAATACATTAACGACAATTTCTTTCGCATTAAACTGCAGAGTCAAAAATGGGTGAAGACCGCAGTTGGATGTATACTGGCTGGAAGAGCAGAAATGGTGGTCACTCCGATGAGTGGTTTATCAAGTTAGATAAATTTTTGGATCGAGCATTTTCGTTGTCAACGGAAGATATGGTGCGGTGCCCATGTACAAAATGCCGAAACACTAAGTTTTTGAGAAGATTGGAGCTTTCGTTTCACTTATGTCGAAACGGTTTCACTCCACAATATGAAGTGTGGACCTTCCACGGCGAGACTAATTCTCGAGTCATAGCCGAAGTGGATGAGGATGATGATATAACAGAGGTTGATAGGATGGATGAGATGTTAGAAGCTCTTGAAGTGGAGGATCCTCTTACAAATGAGGCAGAGAAGTTCTTCGAGGAGCTGAAGAAATCACAAGAGCCGTTGCATGAACATACGGATGTGACCGTACTTGCTTTCTTGACCAGATTTATGGCAATTAAGTCCAAGTACTTTTTTTCCATCAACTGCTACAATGATCTCATGAAATTGATCTGCGATATCCTTCCACGACCTCACAAAGCGCCACCAGATATGTATCAGTCAAAGATCAAGATATCTGGTCTCGGTATGAAGTATGAGAAAATTGATGTGTGCCCAGACAACTGCATGCTATTCTGGAAAGAGCACGCCAATGAGAAGATGTGCTTGAAATGTGGTAAATCGAGGTATGTCGAAGTTGTTAATGACGATGGCGATAATGTGATGACAGATGTCGCACATAAGCAGCTTCGTTACTTGCCTGTGACACCTCGGTTGAAGCGGATGTTTCTTTCAAAAAGAACCGCAAGACACATGAGATGGCACAAAGAAGGTAAACGTGAGAACAAAGAATTCTTGACGCATCCGTCCGACGGTGATGCATGGAAGGCGCTAGACCGTTTCGATCCAGACTTTTCTCGTGATGCGAGGAATGTTCGCATCGGATTAGCGACAGACGGATTTTCACCGTTCAGTACGAATGCCGCTCCATACTCATGTTGGTCTGTCTTTGTCATTCCGTACAACATGCCACCTGCTTTTTGTACGAGGAACGAGTTCATGTTTCTCAGCCTCATTGTACCTGGACCTGATCATCCCGGGTCACGTCTCAACGTGATGTTAAAACCGCTGATCGAAGAATTGAAAGTCTTGTGGACAGGAGTCGAAGCGTACGACAGTTACAAGAAGCAGAAATTCAACCTTCGAGCTGCTTATTTGTGGTCCGTCCATGATTTGCCGGCATACGGCATGTTTTCCGGATGGAGCACTCACGGTCGTCTGACGTGTCCGATATGTGCTTCAGACACGGATTGCTTTCGACTAACTCATGGAGGCAAAATATCTTATTTCGATTGTCACAGACGTTGGCTGCCCTCGAATCATATATTTAGGCAGCAGAGGCATGTCTTTCGAAAGAACACTGTTGTCACTAAAGGACCACCGAAGCGTCTCAACGGGTCAGAAATTTCTGATATGTTGGACAAACTGGTGCCTGATGAAGGTCGTCCTGGATATTTCGTAGGTTATGGAGAGGAACACAATTGGACTCACATATGTGGACTTTGGGAGCTACCATATGTGAAGTCGTTGATTCTAATGCACAACATTGATGTCATGCATCAGGAGCGTAATATGAGCGAAAGTATCATAAGCACTTGCATGGATATGCCTGGCAAAACGAAAGACAATTATAAAGCTAGACTAGATTTGGCAGACATTTGTCACCGTCCAACTCTTGAAATCTCTGAAAGTGGTGGAAAGCCACGTGCTTCTTTCTGTCTTCGATCGAAAGAAAAGAAAGAAGTTATGAAATGGATGAAAACTTTGAAATTCCCAGATGGTTACGCAGCTAGCCTGAAACGAGCCGTAAATGTTAACACAGGAAACCTCACTGGGTTGAAGAGTCATGATTATCACATTATAATGGAAAGACTCCTACCTGTTATGTTCCGAGGCTATCTAGATGATGCGGTGTGGAAGGTTTTAGCCGAGCTCAGCTATTTCTATAGACAGCTTTGTGCTAAAGAAATCAAGATCGGGATGATGGATAAGTTAGAGAAGGAGATACCCATACTTTTATGTAAGATGGAAAAAATTTTTCCACCGGGTTTCTTCAATCCAATGCAACATCTGCTTATCCATCTTCCATTCGAAGCTAAAGTTGGCGGTCCTGTGCAATATAGGTGGATGTATCACATTGAAAGAGCGCTACGATATCTGAAACCAATGGTTGGCAACAGGGCAAGGGTGGAAGGGTGCATCGCTGAAGCATATGCTCTTAAAGAAGTTGGATACTTTTCAAGTGTCTACTTTGCGGAAGAAAACAATATCAATACTTCGGCTATGCGGTACAATGTGGACGAAACACCCCCTCTAAGCGACCTTTCCATTTTTCAAACGAGAGGCACCACCGTTGGTAGCTACACGACCTACGTGCTATCCGAACAGGAAAGGACTGTTGCTTTACTCTACATGTACGCAAATATAGAAGGCATGCAGGAATACTTCGAGTAAGTGTTTCTCCTATGTTTATGCTAATCTACATATTTTGCTACACATGTACTCTAAAAGATGTTTTTTCATGTTCAGCGAGTTCCACAGACAATATTGGCCACATAGGCATCAACCTACGGCCAAACAAGTAGAAGCGATGCGAAAGGAAGGAATAAATGGGGGACAGAGTTTTCTATCTTGGTTTCGAGAATATGTAATATTCTCTCGTCTTCTATGTATTATAAATTACTATTATTAAAGAAGTATTATATAATATTCTCTCGTCTTTTATAACAGTGTCGGACTCACAGTGTCCATGAAGATTTGCGGCAGCTATCTTATGGATTGGTGAATGTTAGAAGCTATGGTCGATATGACGTAAATGGCTTCCGATTCCGTACAACTCATTTTGAAGCTCATCGTCCTCTTGCGGCAACATCAAATTCCGGTGTTGTGACGAGAGCAATGGACACTCAAGGGAATTTAACCGATTATTATGGTATCATTAATAAAATCCTTGAATTTACTTTTACCGGAAATAAGACCCTTCGAGTTGTCTTCTTTGACTGTGACTGGTTTGATCGTACTCATGGAACTCGAGAAAACCAATTTGGAATGGTGGAAGTGAAACATAAGGACCGACTACGGGGTTACGATACATTTGTTCTTGCGCATCAAGTTGAACAAGTGTATTATCTACCTTATCCATGCACGAAGCTCAGTGCTTGGTGGGTGGTATATAAGGTGAATCCTCGTGAGCGGCTATATACTCCTGGGGATGATGGTTACCATGATAGCGAAGACGTTGAAGAAGTGTACCAAGAAGAAGAGTTGCCAGACACTTTTATCGTCGAGCTTGGTGCAGGACTCGATCAATTAGTTGGAGATGTTGAAGACGTTGAAGATGTAGAGGCAGATGATACACGAAAACGAAAATTAGAACAGGCCACGATGGAAGATCGTTGGGCTGGTTTAAGGAGTAGGGCACAGACACATGACAATGATGTTGATGAATTTTGAAAGTGACTACAAGTAATGTTTTCTTGAAGATAGTAACATGAATTTTATATATTTTATTTGCATATTTACTAATTATCTAATTACAATAGGATGGCGTCAAAGAAGGGTAAGAAGGTGCCACCGACGAGGGGGTTCTACCCCTCTAGACCCGAGGACGCTTTCGTTGGTGCCTCGTCGACTGGCAGCAGACGCTCTCAGCTGCTGGGGCACGTTCAGACCAGCTCTAGAGCTTCGTCACAGGTAAATGTCACTCGTTTTTGACAAATTCTTTAAATTCAAATTCACATTAAACTTACTTATGAATCATTTGAATGTTGTAGTCCTCACCGGCTGACTCAGAGGCTGCGGCGCCTTCGGTGAGCCAGCCTTCGGCGAGGCAGCCCTCGGCCAGCCAGCACTCGGCGAGGCAGCCCTCGGCGAGTCAGCCCTCGGCCAGCCAGCTCCCGGCTGGCGATGACTTTGTTCCTGAGGCCTTTGACTCGGCTGGTGAGGAGCCGTCTGGGTCACCTGACGTGGCGCCCCAGCAGACGCGGAGGACGAGGAGGACTCACTTTGTCAGTCCTCCCGCGGTCCCTTCACAGAGGATCGTGATTCGTCCAGTCGGAGACAGGTAATAAAAATTATAGTTTTCAATTTTAGTTTCTTTTGATTACTTAAGTAATGAATGAATGAATAAATATCTTACAGGAGTTGGGACGACTTGTCTTTCACCGGTGAGAAACACCAGAGACCGGTGAACGGTGTCCTCGGGTCCATAGTGCGTTTGCACTATCCCGGGGTCATCGACGGAGTGCCTGCTCTTTCGTGGGAGGACTACGCACGTGTCCATCACCAGGAGCACGGCAACCTTCAGGAGGCCGTATGGGCCGATTTTATGGTAAGTATGTAAAAAAGTTTCTAAGTTACAACTATTAAACTCTTTTAGTGCACATCTCTTCAATATATTCTTTATCGCAGGCAAGATATATTTTAGAGGACCCGGACGACCATCGCATGTTTGAGGATGCGAGGCGAGTGTTTCACTTCAACGCTGCCAAGGCGCTTCGACAAGCTTTGTCGAACGCCCGTGTTCAAATTATTAATGAGCACTTGAAGGCGAACCAGCAGCACGTGTTACACTTCCGGCAGGAGAGCGAGAGGCACCTGACGGAGGAGGAGTACGCGCAGGTACGTGGAGTGTAGTAAGTATTTTTTTCTGATAATGTCCTCGATGGTACTTTTAACGACTTTCAACTATGTGCAGGGCCACGTGAGCTGGTTGCAGGGTCGGAACGATGCATTTCGGGCCCTTTGTCGCTACTGGGCTAGCGACGAGTTTAAAGCTAAGTCCGGGAAGGCTCGAGACTGCAGAGGGGTGGAGGGGAAGAGCAGACACGGGTAAGATAACCACTTGCGTTTAGCTAAACGCATGGTAAGTGTGTGTAACTTATGTTTATATATTAATAATATATTGTTCGTACTAACATGTATTGACAGGAGCGCGAGACGGGGGTGCCGCCCACCCCTGCTGAGGTTTGGAAGAGAGGTCACAGGGACCCTTCTCAGCCGACGGGGTGCAGTCAGGCTGCAGCCGAGCGGTTGGTAAGTTTAGAAACCATTCATATTACATATAACTATATAGATTGTTGAACTTACACGATTTTATTGTTTTGCAGGCTAAGTACGGGGAGGAGGCTAGGAAGATACACGGCCAGGATTTCGATTGGGAACGTCAACCGATCGATCCTCAAGCCGCGTATGCAACCGGTGGTGGAAAAGCACACGGAAGGTGAGTTTGCAAGTCATTTTATCGTTTTCAATTCAAAGTATTCAAGATATTTTAATTTCATATTACTGACTCTCTTTTTTTATAGGCTCGCCATATTCGACGGAGTTGTCGACTCGAGGGCGGGTAGACCTGCGAGAGGCAGCTCCACGCAGGCTTCGGGTACGGGAGGTCGCCGCTCGCAGAGGGACATTGAGATGCAGTCCCTCCGAGAAACTGTAGAAGAAAATGAAAGGCGACATGAGGAGGAAAGGAGGGCGATGGAGGCCACGATCCAAACCCAGGCAGCAGCGTTGGCGCAGATGCGGGAAGCAATGGAGGTAACAATCTAAAAATTAAAATTCTTATTAATTCAGCTTAAATGACTTACTAATAGGTAGCATTTAATGTTTGCAATGACAGGCCATCGCTCGGGCGCAGGGTCTGGGAATCCAGCTACCGGTACTACCACCGGTCCTCCCAGGCGATCCTTCTTCAGCGGGTCAGGTAAGTCTCTATGTAATCCTTCTTCTCCAGCGTAATAAGATTGAGATAGATGAAAGAGAGAGATAGTTAGATAGAAGAAAATGATTGAGATAGAAGAAAGAAAGAGATAGAAGAAAGGGAGACAGAAGAAAGAGTGAAAGATAGATAGAGTAGGATGGGAATGAAGAGAGAGTAAGATGTAGATGGAGATAGAGAGAGGGGAAGATAGAGGGAGGGAGATGTAGATGGAGATAGAGGGAGGAAGATAGAGGGAAAAGGATAGCAATAGAGAGATAGAGTGAGCAAGAAAGATAGAGTGAGAGACAAATAGAGAAATGAAAAGAGAGAGGAAGAGAGGGTGATCTAGATGAAGATAGAGGGAGAGGGAGGGAGAGAGATGTTGATGCATATATTCTAACTCTAAGTTTTATTAATTGCAGGGATCCGCGACGGCTGCACAAACGCCGTCGCCTTCGCTACCGCCGCCTGGATTGAGGCGCGACGACGACGACTTCGACTTCGGAGGTGGCTTCGGAGGTTAGATGGGCGAGTGAGCCCTTTTATTTACTTTGTTGATGACGATGTGAGATGTATCGGAATTTGAGTTTGTGATTGTGATGATCTTTGTGTATATATTGTGTATGCTGTGTATGCTGTGTATATTGTGTTGTGAATCTGGCCATCGAGCCGGTTAGAGTTTTCTGTTTTTAAAAAAAAATAAAAAACCTTATTTGCGACGGCTTTTTATACAGTACCGTCGCAAATAAGGTACCTAGCCGTCGCAATTAAGCCACTGCTATTTGCGACGGCCTGGCCGTCGCAAGTAAGCTTTAATTGCGACGGTCAGGCCGTCGCAAATAAAGTCGTGGGCCCGGAAGAGGACACGTGGACCCTGCCCTCTAAACTTATTTGCGACGGCCTAGCCGTCGCAAATAGCAGATATTAATTGCGACGGCCCGGCCGTCGCAAATAAGCTTTAATTGCGACGGCACGGCCGTCGCAAATAAGGCCGCGGGTCCCACCAGCCCGCAGCAACAACTTGCGACGGCCTCCCCTAGCCGTCGCAAATAAGTTTATTTGCGACGGTGGCCGTCGCAAATAAGCTTATTTGCGACGACATATTTGCGACGGCCGGAGGCCGTCGCAAATAAAGAAAGCCGTCGCAAATAGCTTATTTGCGACGGCATCTGGCTTATTTGCGACGGCTTCGGCCGTCGCAAATCATCGGGATTCCTGTAGTGTAATGATGGTTCGGTACATGATTTAGTTGCGATGAATGAATGATACTGCTACGGATGATACTTGATCAATTTAATGCGATCCAATCCATGCGTAAAGCATCCCGCTCTGGAGAATCGAGTCCATCTGGTGGGTCATCACCATCCACTGATGGACTGACTGATGGTGACTTAAAACTCGGTTGCTGTTACTTGTTGACAACATCGTCACAGAACAGCAGGGGCAATCATATCTTCCTCCTGCGTGTCCATCTTCTCCATCATGCATAGATCATCCATGAGAAACCAATGATCGTCTACTGCATCTGAATCTAGCTAGGACCATGAATCATCGGTTTGGCACCGATCGATCGATGCCACCTCCTGCTGCTCTCATCCGTCCACACGGATTCGTTGGCGTAAACGCCTCGCTAATCCTTTATCCGGAGAACATCACGTTCACACTGCATTAAATCTCTCACCATCCATCCACCATATACTACTTGGTACGTAACCGGATCAGAGATGTAGCAGTAACTGCCCAACGACATGTACAGACCTCTAAGCTAGCTAGATGATGCATGACCGGCGAAGCTAGCTAGATGTTGCCCGCAAGCAACGTCATCGACGACCATCGATTTCTGTTGATTCTTGCATGCAATGCAATGTAATGCAGAGTCATCCATCTCTCTGCTAGCTTCGTCCCTCGGTTATATAAACACCGGACCAGCTCATGGCTACCACACCTCAACTCACCAAGATCAAACTGCATCAATCAGCTGGTAGCTTGCTACTACCTAGTACGTGTACTGTGCTAGCTGCATTGTGTAGTCACCAAGCTTGCTAGCTAGCTAGCTAGTGTCGTTCATCATCAGGACGATGGCGAGGAGGGCGTCGTTCGTGGTGGTGGCCGCCATGGTAGCGGCGGCCGTGGCGGTGCTGCTGCTGGCCTGGGCTCCGGCTCCGGCATCGGCCATCGAGTTCGGGGAGGAGGACCTGGCGTCGGAGGAGGCGCTGTGGGCGCTGTACGAGCGGTGGCGCGGCCGGCACGCGGTGGCGCGGGACCTGGGCGACAAGGCGCGCCGCTTCAACGTGTTCCGGCACAACGTGCGCCTCATCCACGAGTTCAACAAGCGCGACGCGCCCTACAAGCTGCGCCTCAACCGCTTCGGCGACATGACCGTCGACGAGTTCCGCCGCGCCTTCGCCGGGTCCAGGATCGCGCACCACCGCATGTTCCGCGGCGAGAAGAAGGGCGATGCCGGCGGTGGCGGGTTCATGTACGCCGGCGCGCGCGGTCTCCCGCCGTCCGTCGACTGGCGCCAGAAGGGTGCCGTCACCGACGTCAAGGACCAGGGACAGTGCGGTATGTAATTAAATCAAGCTAGTTCGCCAAGCACGGCGTATAATATAATATAATTGCGTCAATATATATACTGATGGACGATGGAACATGCATGCCAACATTATTATGTATTGCAATAGGGAGCTGCTGGGCTTTCTCGACGATAGCGGCGGTGGAGGGAATCAACGCGATCAAGACGAAGAACCTGACGTCGCTATCGGAGCAGGAGCTGGTGGACTGCGACACCAAGGACAACTCGGGGTGCAACGGCGGGATGATGGACAACGCGTTCGAGTACATCGCCAAGCACGGCGGGGTGGCGTCGGAGGGCGCGTACCCGTACAAGGCCCGGCAGAGCAAGTGCAAGGCGAAGGGCGCCCCACCGGCGGTGAGCATCGACGGGTACGAGGACGTGCCGGCCAACGACGAGGCGGCGCTGAAGAAGGCGGTGGCGCACCAGCCCGTGGCGGTGGCCATCGAGGCGAGCAGCTCCCACTTCCAGTTCTACTCGGAGGGGGTGTTCACCGGCGCGTGCGGGACGGACCTGGACCACGGCGTGGCGGCGGTCGGGTACGGCGTCACGGCGGACGGGACCAAGTACTGGATCGTCAAGAACTCGTGGGGGCCCGAGTGGGGGGAGAAGGGGTACATCCGCATGGCGCGCGACGTGGCCGCCAAAGAGGGGCTCTGCGGCATCGCCATGGCGGCCTCCTACCCCGTCAAGACCTCGCCCAACCCCCAGGTCCAGGAGGGGCCAGCGGAGCACGACGAGCTCTGAACTCTGATCAGTGATCATCAATACTACTGGCTCACTGATGATCTCACTCACCATGCAGCAGCAGCATCTTAGTATATATAACTACTTTATATATGACTCGGTGCATGTAATCCGATCCATTTATCTCATTATTATTACTCCACACTATGTAAACTTGGTTCTAAAGAAATTGAAATGATATGTATGACATTGCTACTGTATACTTCCTCCGTATTAGAACTATTGTTCCGACAGCAATAATTTTAAAACCAACACTTCCTCTCCGTTTCTATTTCGATCGCAATCATGTTGATGTTGCGCAAAACATGAAGCGAACGATGGGCTGGGTCATTTCAGATGCAGACAGGCCTTGCTGGGCCGCACCGGGCCGTATCTCTAAGATCCATGCCACGTGTCTCTCTGCTCCGCACGCAACACAAGAGCATCGGGTTCAGTCGGTTGGCTCCCCCACCCACCTGTGCTGCGCTGCGCCATCCCGAAGCACATCTCTCTCTCTCGTCCGGAACCCCAGAGCTGCAGAGGATCGAGGCGTCCAGTCCCTTCGGGCGCCAGCCAGCCATGGAGGTACTCCGCTCCATCTTCTCTTGCTTCTCCCGCTCCCGCACCCGCACGGCCTCCGTAAGTTCTGCGCGCTTGCTTGTTTATCATACGATACGACCCCTCGATTTGATCTGTTCCTGAGAGGCTGAGACCACGAAAACGTAATCTGACCCCTGGGGGGCTGCTGGTGTCTTGGCCCAAACATCTCAACCTCAATCGACCCACCGAGTATAGAGTTGGAGCAAAATTCTACTTTGACTTACCAGGGGAACTGTCGCTATGAGAATGTCCCCGTAGCGTCTCCTCTGTTAGACTCCTATTTTATTTTTCTTTTCTGACGCTGCTGCACGAAACTGTACCAGGATTCTGAAACGAGAGAGTCATTTAGTATCAGTAAATTACCCACTCATCTGGTCGTTTCTTTATTACTTACTGGATTCGCTTGTTGAGAAATGGACAAGAGGGTCCATTTAATTTCCTTTCTCGTTGCTGCTACTGCTGATGCAGCACCGGTTATGGTCGAGCGGGCACAGTGACAAGAACAAGGCCATGGTGGAGCAGCTGCAGAGGTACGGGATCATCTGGTCGGCCAAAGTCGCCGAGGTGATGCAGGCCGTCGACAGGGGGGTGTTCGTGCCCTCTGGTGGTGGTGGGTCGCCCTACTACGACAGCCCGATGCCCATTGGGTACAATGCAACCATATCCGCACCCCATATGCACGCGGCTTGCCTCGAGCTGTTGGAGAAGAATCTTCAGCCTGGGATGCGCGCTCTCGATGTTGGGTCAGGTAATATTGCTGTGTTCAGTTACAGTTAGTTCAACCTTGCACTGCTGAGTGCTGACTCTTTTTCTCAAATCTGAAGTCATTATTTTGTTCTTTCAGGCACTGGGTACCTAACAGCTTGCTTTGCCATGATGGTTGGATCTGAAGGGCGTGTTGTTGGTGTTGAACATATTCCGGAACTGGTTGCTTCTTCTATTGAAAACGTCAAGAAAAGTGCAGCAAAACCACATTTGGATGATGGATCCCTTAGTATACATGTTGCTGGTAAGTAGGGTTCGCTTTCCACTGTAATGAAAGCTCAACCAAGTCGGAGAAGCAAGTTTTGAACCTGTTAAAGTTGGACTTTGATGTATATGAAGTTGGTTTTCGAGAGGAGAGCATTAGTTCGGATGAGTATATCAGCCCCCCCCCCCCCCCCCCCCCCCTCTATATATGTTAGCATCCAGCTAAATGAGCCAGTCTATTACATCTATGGATTACGGGTCTAATTTGTCCTGTTACTTCCCATACCTTAAGATGGTTCTTCTCCATGTGCAAAATGCACTCCTTTATCGGAAAATTTCATTAGCAATACCCATCATTGCTGTTTCTTAATATATCATCTAGACCTGATGCTCTTAGTGATGTTTCAAACTGATGCAGATGGCAGGGAAGGTTGGCCAGAGCTTGCACCCTATGATGCCATTCATGTGGGAGCTGCAGCACCTCAGATTCCGGAGGCACTAATCCAGCAGCTGAAGCCTGGTGGTAGAATGGTGATCCCTGTTGGGACAGTCTTCCAGGAGCTGAAAGTGGTGGACAAGAAGCTTGATGGCTCGGTCAGTGTAAGAGACGAGACGTCGGTGCGCTATGTGCCGCTGACCAGCAAGGAGGCACAGTTGCACGCAAACTGATTGCTTATCATGCCAAACGATGTGGTCAGTTGTCCTGTGTGCTCAAACATTGCAGCTGTACATAACTTGATCCTACTGTGTGTAATGTGCTGGATTTGTGTGTGCATTTTGTCATCAGGTCCGAATGTTACCAGTGTTTGTGATTTCGATAATTGCTGTTGGTGGATGTATCCATATTCGAACGATTGTAAGATTGTTTCCTGTCAATGATGTACACGCTTTCCAGATTACCACGTAGCAAAGAAGGAGACGAATGTACAAATGGGATCGTTTCGCAAGCAACCCTTTTGGTGGGGTTATCAGGAGATGTGATTGGGGCATCGATAGTAGCCTGCATGAAGAACATATAGCTCAATAGTGTTGACAAGAATTTTAGCATAACACAGTAACATCATCAGCAACGTGAGGCAGGAACCAAACATCAAAAGGCATGGGATGAATCAAGAGATGTGATTGGGGCATCGATAGTAGCCTACATGAAGAACATATAGCTCAATAGTGTCGACAATAAGACAGTAACATCATAAGCATCGTGAGGCAGGAACCAAACATCAAAAGGTATGGGATGATCTATTATCTTCTAGGTGGCAGCATCAGGTTCCCCAAAAAACATCTTCCATTGCTGTTCCATCGTGCTCATTACAAACAAGTAGCCAACTTCTCTCTATCAAAAGCCTCTCGGTGGGCGCTCGGCTGCAACATTCACCTTAAGTGGGCGGCCATCCATTTCCTACGATATGACACAATTAACATTAATTTAGACTTCAGAGGTTTTATGCATGCTTAGGACACTGATAATTGACTACTTCAGCGAAAAGATGTGGCTCCTATGTATCCCCTTTGGTCGTTTTTTTTCTGTAATTTATATATAATTGACCCTTTCCTCACCTGTCCATCAAGAGCAGAAATGGCATCTTCGAGTTCCTCTTTTGACCCCATTGTTACAAAACCAAATCCTCGTGAGCGCCCAGATTCTCTATCGTAGACGACTGTAGCATTAACAACTTGTCCATGCTCACTGAACAATTGCACCAAACTAGAGTCGTCAGCTCCCCAAGGCAGGTTGCCAACGTAAGCTCTGAAAGAAGATGCATATTGTCTAGGAGCCCTCTCCACGCGAGATCCCCTGGGAGATGCCCTGTTTACATTCAGAAACCTCCCGCTAATGTCCTGCATGGAAGATAAGATGATTATTCAGCTATTTTGGCACAATGTGCAACGTATACGTGTCTTTCTACTGTATTGAAAATAATACTCAAGTCTAAAGTCCACAAGCTCTTATTTTGTTGTAACCTTTGTGCTCCCTCGATCTAAGTCACATAATAAAAATAAACTGATACGTGCCTAACAGGACTTCATTTTCAATCAGACGATATATGCTGTCATCTCAACATCTTACGTCAATTCAATTTCCATGTGTAAAACAGCATCTTGGGGACTTGCAGAGGATGCATCAGTAAAGTAATAAATGAGATGATAGAAATACGCTCACATAGCGGTTGAACGTCTCAATTGCCTTGTCAGCTTCCTCAACAGTACTCATGGTAACGAAACCAAATCCACGGCTCTGGCCTGTCTCTCTGTTGTAGATGACCTGGAAATCCACAGAGCGACATCAACCTTACAAGGTAATAAATGGAGAAAAACACATCTACAGGGAATGTTTCCTACTACAGACTTAGAAACAACGAAATTTCTGAAACATGAAACAATGTACTATAGACAATCAAGACTCCTAGCATTTGCAGATAGCAAACCATTTCTTCACAGTCACAACACGTTGAAGCTAATAATTTTCGCACCGAGGACCAGAACACTTGCACAAGCACAAACTGCACTCTCCGCCTACAACTAGCGAATGAGACCATATAGCACTGCATCAGCAAACCACAGAGCAACTACGGCGAGCAGGTTAAAAGGAGTAAACAGCCGAGTATAGAAAAAAGGAAGGAGAGCAGGCTCACCTCGGCGACCTCGACGACGCCAGCCTGCTCGAATAGCTGCGCTAGGCCCTCGCTGTCGATGTCGTAGGGGAGGTTCCCCACGTACACCTTGGCCTCCTCAGGCGGCTCCACCGCCGCGTACTCGCCCTCCCCGTCCTCCTCACCCGAGGCCACCACTTCACCCTCTTCCCGCGCAACCTCCTCCTCCTCGTCCCCGGACTCGGCCCACTCGACGCCCGCCTCGACGGCGTCGGAGGAGGCGACGAGCGGCGCGAGCGGCAGGCGGCGGTTGGCGCGGAGGTGGAAGAGCGGCGCGGCGCGGGAGGAGATGGAGACCGCCGGGAGGAGCTTGTGCGCCGGCGGGAGCGAGGCGGCGTCGGCCATGGCCATAGCCATGGCGAGGGAGCGGAGGGACATCACGGTGGTCGCCATGATGGTAGGATGGCAGAGAGGAGGAAGGAAGGGAAGGAAGGGGATAAGAGGGCGAGGGATTTGAGCCGGAGGTTTTGTTTTCGCGAAGATGATAGATAGATAGATGATGATGCCGTTGCCTTGCCTTCCTCATATTTTTATACGGGCGCGCGTTTGGGCTTGGGTCATTTCGAATGGGCCGGCCTAGCCCATATGTCAATCTTCCACCTCCGGGATGCTCTGAACCTTCAGGCTTCAGCAGTTCTCTGCCTCACTGACCCACAAGCTTGTCATGCCCCTGCTGAATTTCTGGGCTAGTAATGGTGCGGCGTATGTACATCATACAAGCCGAATGAAATGCAAGATGCACGAATGTAGGATACCAGCCAAAAGAACTTACTGTTTACAGTAGTTAGGTCCTGTTACTCTGAACATGCATCACACACAACTCTCAGCTGCGGCAACTGTCCACTACTAGCTCACTTGGTGGGGAGCTGTACTGTAGCTGAGCATCATCTCCGTGCTCGCCATTCTCTCGGACCCGACGAGCCTCAGCCGGTCAGGGTACACCTCGACGTGCCCGAACGCGTCGGTCCCGGGCGGGCACTCCAGCGCGGCCTCCAGGGTGCGGTGGTGCACGCCGCGTCCGTCCACGGCGTACTCGCGCCCCTGTGGACGTGCCCGGCGAGGCACGCCGCGACGCAGCCTTCGTGCCGGTGGACCGCGCGCGGCCGTCACCTCCTCGTAGTTCCACATCAGCCCCGACGGTGACGCCGCGCGCGCCCGGGTGCACCGGCAGGTGGCTGCACACCACGGCGCGCGCGCCGGAGGACGCCGTCGCAGCTGCGCGTCGCCCACGCCGCCGACCGTTGAACATGACGAACCGCCGGTCGGTACCCTCCAGGCCGCTGGGGTTGTTCTTGTCGTGGTTCGGGTTGCGCTTCTCGAGGAATTGTCTCCCGCTGCTGCGGACACCGCGCGGCCACCCGACGGCGCTGAAGTCGTACGCGTCGAGCACCACGAACCGGTACCCGGGCCACGGCGAGAAGTCGTAGTACGCGCGCCCCGCCTCCGATGTCGACGACGTGGGCATGCGCAGCACGGACACCAGGTCGGCCCGGGAGAGGTTGTACAGGCAGTGGTTGTTGCCGAGCATGTGGTAGGTGGGCCCGCCGCGGACGCCATCGAACTCGCTGACCACGGCCTGCACGGCCTCCAGCGACCGGTCCTTGGGGCTGAAGCCGTCCACGATGTCGCCGAAGTTGACGCAGAAGTTGATGCCGCCGTGGGCGTTCCACCGCTGCACGGCGCGGCGGAGCACGGAGATGCTGTGGCGCGCGGTAGCAGCGCGACACGCCGAGGAACGAGCGCCCGTCGGGGATGTCGGCGTACTGGACGTCAGTGATGACGCCGAACGAGAACAGCGGCGGGTCCGCCTTCGCCGCTGATGCCGACGACGGCCGGAACACCACGCAGCTCGGGCGAGCCAGCATGGATATTATATGATGATAATATTGATCAGCTGTTTTGGTTGTTGGGCACCGACCAATATAATGCCGGCCCGGCTTGGCAGCACAAGTGTCTCACGTCGAGCGCCGTCAGCTCCGGTGAGCTCTCTCCTTCTCTCGCTGGCTTGTGAACTCGACAAAGGAGGAATTAGCAGACATGGACGGGACGGGAAGATTGGAGGAGGCTCAGAAACTATCTTCCCGGGGCGTGCACGGTGCACCTCTCGTTTCTCAAGACAAGCAAGTGACACAAAAAAAAAACCTCTTTCTGAAGGAGGAAAATGATGCAAAGTTATTGGGTCTGGAGGACATGTTTGGCCCAACAACTAAAGCCTCAAGGCCCAGAGGACTCGCGGCCCAAGGCCCGTACAGAGGTCTAGCTGCGTCGTGTCCTCACGTGTTAGTGACACGTCTCCCAAAGAACCTGCACCACCGGTCGGCATCGGCATCGCCACACAGTCGCACCTCTTCTCTCTCTTCCCTCCCTCCCGAGCCAACGCGCCGCCGCTCGCCGGAGCCGAGCCGAGCCCAAACGCACGTGCGCCGTGCAGGTAACTCTAGCACGCCCCGTCCTTTCCTTCCGTTTCTTTTTTTTTTCTTCTGGATCATCCACTTCCCGGTATCTGGAGCTACGATCTGAACTAATCTCCCGGTAGTTGCGGGCAGCTCGCCGGCCGCCCGGCTTGGGTCCTGGGATCACGGGGATCGATCTCTAAGATATATCGCCGGCTTTGCTGCGCCAATACGTTCGGTCTTCTTCTCCGTTAGCGTGCTCACCTCACACCCACCGTAGGCCCGCGGGGAACAGAGATCCATCTTCGTCTTGATTCCTGTACGCAGTGTGCCTTGTATGGCTCGGGTCAATTGCCTGTTTGTTGTTTGCGGAATCTCCTTGGTCTCTGTGATTACTGAGATCCAACGCATTCATTCTGGGATGGTAGTCAAATCGTATCCTACCATTTCGGTTGGGCATGGTTTTGTTTGCAGCGTGATAGTATAGTAATACCGGTTTATTTTCCGACAAATTTGTGGTGTTGGGCTGCCTACCAATCCAGCTTGGTTGATCATAGCCATCTAGAAGTTGCAAAACTGCAACAACACATCAAGTCCGTTTGCAACTTCTTTTTTTTTTTTCTATTTGATGTAGGAATAACGAATAAGACATCTTGCTACTATGCGCAAGGATGATGTTGTTCAATTTCACTCTGCTAGGATGATTTGTGGCCTTCTTGATTGCACCGGACATGTCTGTATTTTTTAGTGTGTCCGTTTTTATTGTTGCAAAAACTCTTTTCCTTTTTTTTTTCTAACTGTGTGACAAAGTTCTTACTACTTGTTTTTTTTTTTTTTCAGATCCTGGATGGCTGCTACGAGGGGCATTAGCCAGCTTCTTAGGAGAACTCTCCATAACCAGTCCTCTGTAAGTAGTCAATATGCTTACAGTTTGGTTTACTCCTCACATAGGTTGAACAGTAAAGCCTCACTTGACAAGATATCAGCTCGCACCATTATCATATCGAATGTATATGAATGGGAATTTTTTTCTCATGCTGGAGATTAATCATAGTTAACATTATTGTTCTGCTCAAATCCACATGCTGTTTGGCAGTTCTCCTCTTGGATTGTACTCCCTCCGTCCCCATGAACTTGTCGCTTTGTAGTTCATTTTTGAACTACAAAGCGACAAGTTTATGGGGACGGAGGGAGTATAAGTTTTGACCTACATTACTCAATTATGCTCGTTTCTAGATATGTTGAATTATTGCATGGACATCCACTAGTTATCCTGGTTTTGCTAGCTCCTTTATTCGTTTGAAATGGATATATCTGTATATGTTTTTTTTTTTAAAAAATAACTTGTATAGCTTATATCATAGTTTTGGTACACAAGGTCTATTCTTCTTGGTCCTCGATTGTTTTTCCTAACACTTTTATCATGATTGTTTAGGGTTCATCATTGCTTTCTTCATTCCGTGGAAAGAATGAAGAGTCATCTGCTGGACTGAAAGCATTGGCTCTTCTTGGAGTTGGTGCCTCTGGTCTTATGAGCTTTGCTACAATAGCATCTGCAGATGAAGCTGAGCATGGCCTGGCAGCTCCAGATTATCCCTGGCCACATGCTGGCATCATGAGCTCTTATGACCATGCATCGTAAGTCAACCAATATTATTTTATTTTGGTGAAACTTTCTTTCATTGAATTTGGCTAGATGTTTGCACACTTGTATTAGCCTTCTCTATAAAATATGGATAATTTTGCATCGAATAGAGTAAGCCCTTTTGTGTAATGGATTATTGTAATTGTTAGATCTGTATGTTGGGAATAGGAAGTATATGGCAATCTAATATAATTCATAAACAACTAATGCAACTGTGAACGTTGAGGCAGTTTTGTATATCTTTTTTGCAGGGTAATTTTTTACTGAACTGCTAATGCCCCCCTCCCCCCTGTATACTGCTTTAATTTTTTTGACAAATATCTTTGTGCAGAATCCGCCGTGGACATCAAGTTTACACACAAGTTTGTGCCTCTTGTCACTCAATGTCATTGATTTCGTACCGAGATTTGGTTGGAGTGGCCTACACTGAAGAGGAAACAAAGGCGATGGCTGCTGAGATTGAGGTAGTTGATGGTCCTAATGATGAGGGTGAGATGTTCACTCGCCCTGGTAAGTTAAGTGACCGCTTCCCGCAGCCCTATGGAAACGAGCAAGCAGCCCGATTTGCAAATGGTGGTGCATACCCCCCAGACCTCAGTCTCATCACAAAGGTGAGCAGACTTGCAGCTTAATGGTTATCAATTGATTGGTGGGATGTTCATTACTTGCTTATGGCTTACTGTATGCATTGTATTTGTTCAGGCAAGGCACAACGGCCAGAACTATGTTTTTGCTCTTCTGACTGGTTATCGTGATCCACCAGCTGGCGTTCAGGTATCTGCATCTCTTATTTATACATTGTTTTTCCAGTGTGCTCTGTAGCTTTGTGATTTGTTATTTCTCAATCTTTTCTAAGTGGTTCAGACATATGACCATTGACCAGTAAGATGGCGTGCTTGGTTATCACACTTGTGCCACACAAATAGAGTTCTAGTACTCTTAACACGTGATGTGTACACTATTCTATGTATGTAAGAACGATGTTTCTGTATGCTGAAACCATTGACCTGCTGATAATGATGTCTCAAAGGCTTACATCTGTTTTATTCTTTGAGCATTTTGTCTGCAATATTATTTGATCAATTCAATGTCACATCTTTATGTTCAAAACTAGCTCACATAAATCACTTTTCGTCTATATAGAACCGATAAAACATCTACTAAACTATTTCCGTCTATATCAAGGGATGCATTTTTTTGTAGGCTGTTGGCATTGGCGCTTGCATTTACTGTCTTTCAAATTAACTATAACTATTTTTTGTGATATGTAGATTCGTGAGGGTCTGCACTACAACCCCTACTTCCCTGGTGGTGCTATAGCCATGCCCAAGATGCTTAATGATGGGGCTGTTGAGTATGAGGATGGTACTCCTGCAACTGAAGCTCAGGTAACGATTATATTGTCTGTGGATCCCTTCAGTTCTGGCTTTTGGGGCTAGCACTCAGGGCTTGATTATTCTCCGTTTATATCACAGATGGGTAAGGACGTCGTGTCATTCCTTTCGTGGGCAGCTGAGCCAGAGATGGAAGAGCGAAAGCTGGTAACCTCACAACTTATATGTTACTGTACTTTTGATCTGGCATTATCTCATGCCTTGTTGCGGATAACTAATGACGATGAAAATTGATTCTAGATGGGAGTCAAATGGATCTTCCTACTGTCACTAGCGTTACTCCAAGCTGCCTACTACCGGCGCATGAGGTGGTCTGTCCTCAAGTCGCGCAAGCTGGTCCTGGATGTTGTCAACTGAGGGCCACTGTTTCTTCTTTTATTTACATGTCAAGAGTATCTTAAGATGAAGCATTCAAAATAATGTGATGTAGTACAATTTTGCCACTGGAGCTGGGTTCCATGGCTAGAATTTGTTTTGTTTTGTTTATTAGTCCGCTGAAAAAGCACATTTACCCCCTTGGGAGCTCTTTCACGTTTTTTTTTTCTTATTCTTTTTTTGGTATGGCAATGCCTGAATAGTAGCAGCATGCTTGTAACATAACAGTTGATGGAAGTTACGTGAATTCTTGTGCTTTGGAACACTGAATTGTTATCTGTTTGATACTCTTTGTGCCGTGGATGGATTTGTCAATTCGTGCGAAATGCAGAAAGTCTCTAATGCAGTCGGCCAGTTTACTGCCTGATAAGAAGACGAGGCTGCTCTCTAGCAGACCTCAGTCTCTCATCCACACAATTTAAGCCCGTCGCCGCGGCGGCCATGGTTGGAGCGCCGGCGGTTGCGAGCTTGGCGTCCACCCCCACGTTTGCTCCGAACCTGACAAGACGAGGAGGTGACTCGCTTGCTAGGAGGTGCCGGAAGCCTCAACTTGTCCTTCTCGCTGTCAGCAAGCGTCACGGGCTCGGCATCCGCGGCCCACCACTAAGCACCACCGCTGCGCACCAGAACCTCAACACGCGCTTCCGGTTCCACGCGGCTGTTGTACCGGAAGGGATGGCTGCGGAGGCGAGTCAAGCGTCGGCGGCGGCGGCGGCGGCCGAGGCAAAGCCCTTCGCCGTCCTCTTCGTTTGCCTCGGTGCGTTCCCTCAATCATAGCC
The DNA here is from genome assembly GCA_036927565.1 of Tuctoria greenei. NCBI lineage: Eukaryota > Viridiplantae > Streptophyta > Magnoliopsida > Poales > Poaceae > Tuctoria > Tuctoria greenei. The sequence goes on along the minus strand of JAYESD010000061.1, from coordinate 158,206 downwards.
TCTCTCTCCGCTTCCGTCTCCGTGCTCTTTCGCCCTCCATCGCTCGCGCGCGCGGATTGAACTCGATACCAGCACCAGTTGCTCTTTCGCCTCGCAGCCCTCGGGTGTTCGTTTGAGTGTTATTTAGAGCTCTAATCCTTCGCAAGCGCGCTCTAATCCGTCGCGCCCCCCAGAGCTTGGTTGCGATTGCCAGATTTCCCCAAGGTCTGATGGCGATAGCCTTGGTGGAAGCAGCAGTTCGAAATTCTCACACGTTCTCTGCCCTGCTGTAAGATTTGCAGATTTCAGTAGTTGGAATGAAATTTACCTAACCTTTGTTTGTACTCCCTGCTGCATGATTAAGATTTTTTTTATACTTTGGTCCAAGTATCCTGATTCATCGTAGCAGTTGTGTGATTGTGTCATTGTGTGCAGTTGATAGTTCAACTATGTAGGTGCTGGATGTATCAGTGCACTGGCTGCAGTGCTTGCTTTATTAATGTTTTGTGTCATGCATTTCTTTTTTACAACTGTATATTTGGTCACATTTGTGTTGGCACTTAGGTGCTTTCTTAAGTAGGCACTGACTTATCTTGGGTTACTGCCTGCAAGACTGTAGAGGTGCCTGGCACAAACATACACTGTATTTATCCGTTCTTCTGCATTTGATGGAAACAATGTGTACAGGGAACATTTGCCGAAGTCCTGCAGCTGAGGCTGTGTTCCGGTACCTTGTAAGCAAGCGTGGGCTCGACTCAAAGTTTAACATAGACTCTGCTGGTACTATCGGATATCATGAGGTTATATCCTACGTTTACCTTGCTCATTGTTCATCTAATTGTTTCAGTGACGGCATCAACACTTGTGTGGTATTCCATGGTTGCAGGGTAATAAGGCAGACTCGAGGATGAGATCAGCATCGAAGAAGAGGGGGATTGAAGTGACTTCGATATCCAGGCCCATTAGACCTTCAGATTTCTGTGACTTTGATCTTATCCTTGCTATGGATAGGCAGAACTATGGTACTTGCTCAATCCCTGCTATTTGTGTTTCGGTACCTCAGGATTTTTGTTGACTTGAGCTTCTTGAATCATCTTCTTGTGAACAATTTGCAGAAGATATATTGAATGCCTTTGAGAGATGGAGGCACAAGGAGCCCATCCCTGACAGTGCACCCAATAAGGTATGTATGTTAGATTGTTTGTCTGGTCATTTCCACTTCCAAGATACATCTTTCAATAATTGTAGAAACAACACTGAGCCACGGGAACACTGCTAAACTAAGCATCAATTTCATTGCTTTCCCTATGGGGTTTTGAACTTATCTGTACACACAACAACTGAATGCCATTCATCATTGCCATTTATTCCTCTACCAATCACTCTTGACATGGCTCGTGATGTTTCTGAAATTTCTTTACCTTGGCAATGGTACACTTGATATCAGCTAGGGAATGGGAATCATTGCTTGATTTTCTACAAATTTGGTGCTCTCTGGTTCACATTTTATTATGCTGCAGAGTGATGCTTGTTTTATTTTATGGGCTTACCTTGCTGACAATATATGCAAAGTGCAAAGTGAGGTTTCGTACATCAGCTATTCACTTATCTATCTTCACCTCCACTTGATTCCTTATGTAGTTTCTTTTAATTGCTGTTATTTTGCAAATTGAGAAACTATGTTGTAAGGATTGTTTTTCTCCCTTTGTTAGGTTAAACTGATGTGCTCCTACTGCAAGAGGCATACTGAGTCTGAAGTCCCAGATCCTTATTACGGAGGCCCTCAGGGATTTGAAAAGGTCAGTAAATTGGCTGTTTGGAAAACACTAGTAACCATCTAAATTTTGGATCCCATTAGCAGTTGATTATGTCCCAATGACCAGTGAGCATGACTGTTGCACTGTTGTGGCTCACATAGTACATCATTAGCTTATTTTATTCCTCTCCAATCAAAATAGCTTTTTACGCATGAAGCAGGCATTTGTTGGTTTATACTACCATTTTATGTTTATAATTGTCAAGCTTGCGTACTTACGACCTATGATTTGCACTCTTTGCAGGTCCTGGATTTATTAGAAGATGCTTGTGAGTCTCTGCTCGACAGCATTGTGGCGAACAATGCAGACATTATTTCGGCGTGATCTTGGTTCCACGTACCTATAGGTGATGTAAACCTCCAGGTTTTCATTCAGACCGTCTTGTTGGATGCATGTACGGTTATATTAGCTTCTGCGTACTGCAGGAGTCAGCTGACTCCGAGATGATCCGGTATAGAATGGGTGGTGATTTGTATCGGCCACTGTCGTAGGACATTATTACCTTTGATCCTGTATGGGGAGCACTGAAAATTTTATGTTCATCAACGCTGTGTTTTCAACTGAGATACTAGTGAGAAACATACTGAATCTATATACGTACTCCCAGGCTCCAGTGTATTTGGACCATTGAATTTCATATGAATCCGGAAGAAAAGAATATAAGTATTTGTTGGCTTGTTGCGTGGACTACTGCTATGCATAAATAAGTAATCCGTTCTTCATTTACGGTCCCCGCGCCGCCGAGCCACCAGTGGTGCACGTCGCACGGCGGCGCGGTTTCCCCGGAATCTCTCCATCCATGGGTCGCGGTTGGGCACACGCACACCGAAATGGAGAAATGTTTGTGCAACGCGTTCGTTAAGGCCTAGGGGCCGCACAAAATACGTAGGGCCTTATGGGCCAGTATTCCCTAACGAAACACACAGCAGCAGTGGTACTCATCCGCGGCCCAACAGATCCAAATCCCCAGAACGGCAGGGAGGGAGCAGGTCTGGTCTTTGTGTCAGTGGGATAGCCGTCGGTCGGGCTCGGGCGGCTGCGGATTTTTATCAAACATTGACGACTCGGCCTGCCATGATGTTGACCGCTTTCCTGTCCATGTGTAAACGGATGACCGACGGGGAATCATTCATTTGTTGTTGGCCGTCGCTGTCGGTAGGGTAGAGTTCTTCTTCACTTGTTCACACCAAATAAATAGATAACATTTAGAACGGTTAATTGATCAATATTAGCTGTTTTAAACGTCGTTTATTTATTTCAGAACAAACACTATCCATGTGCGCCGGGGGAGTCTAAGAAGGATGAGTTTTGTGTTCTCTATCAGTGATGAATCTGGACAACAGAGAAGGCATCGGGGTGTTCCCATGGACAAAGGAGTAGGTGCCTGCGTGGTCAATCAAAGACGGCGACGCGAATAGCCAAAGTGAACGAACCGCGTCTGTTGGTTTGGTTGGTGTATAAAAAGTGAGCGGACCCGCGCGGTTCCCGTCTCCCTCCTCCTCTGCTCTCCTCCGCTCCGGTCTCCACCTCCCCGCCGACGCCGTACTGCTCATCGATCCATCCACCGTCTGCCGCTGCGTTGCCGAAGACGATGGCCACCCACTTCAAGTACGTCATCCTCGGCGGCGGCGTCGCGGCGGTGCGTGTCTTCTCTGCTCCGATCCATCCCTTAATTTTCCCATCCCGATTCTATTCTATTCCATTCGCCTGACAAACTCATCGATCGATCGGTCGGTCGTTGGCTTCGTACGTGCAGGGTTACGCGGCGAGGGAGTTCGCCAAGCAGGGCGGCGTGAAGCCGGGCGACCTCGCCATCATCTCCAAGGAACCAGTACGTACTGTATTTCCTTCCCCCCATCCATCCAATTGCGACCCTCCCTCCCCCTTGCGTTTCAAATCCATTTCAGTCACCCTGCTTATTATTATTAAGTCTCGATCCAATTGAGCCTGCTTCATTTTTTTCTGTCCCGTTCCGCTCAATTGAGATAAAGTTGTTAGACGGCCGCCCTAGTGATGTCAACGATTTTTTATTTTTCAGGTGGCTCCTTACGAGCGCCCTGCGCTCAGCAAGGGATACCTCTTCCCTCAAAGTGAGTACTCTACTCCACTCTACTCAACGAAAGTCATTATATTACCTCAGCATCAGCGAGGGATATCTATCTCCCTTCTCTGCTAGCTGCCTCCGAGGTGATCCTTCTGCACACGTTTCTTACTGATACCCAACAATAACAACGCGTTTTCTGTCGACAGATGCAGCGAGGCTGCCCGGGTTCCACACTTGTGTGGGGAGCGGGGGAGAGAAGCAGCTGCCTGAGTGGTATGCAGAGAAAGGTGAAGTTTCTGAATGGACCATTAATTTTATTTATGCAACGAATGGACCAATTTTTAGCATCTGAATCTTTCCTAGTTCTCGTAAAAAGTCTGATTGACAGTTTGAGTGAGAGGCACGGGCACCCTGAATATATTTTTGATTACCCTTGCAGTTTTGAGCGTGCCTTGACTATGTCTTTTTTCAGGCATTGAGCTGATCCTGAGCACTGAGATTGTGAAGGCTGATCTTGCTGCAAAGACGCTGACGAGTGCAGCTGGGGCAACATTCACCTACGAAACCTTGCTCATTGCCACTGGCTCCTCGGTGAGTTAGTTCCTTTTTTTTTAGAAAACGCAAAATGGAATCCGAATTAGACCGGGGTGAGTGAGTTCCAACAAGCTGTACCATGAACACATAGATTTGGAATTCTGAACCTTTTAGTGTTTTCCTTTGTCTGATTGCTCATGATGTTTATATTCGTCCGCGTGCCCAGGTCATAAAGCTCTCCGACTTCGGTGTTCAAGGAGCAGAGTACAACAACATAATGTACCTTAGGGATGTTCAGGATGGGGACAAGCTGGTTGCTGCTATGCAAGCGAAGAAGGACGGGAAGGCAGTCGTTGTTGGTGGCGGTTACATTGGCCTCGAGCTTAGCGCGGCCTTGAAAATCAACAACTTCGATGTCACTATGGTGTACCCTGAACCGTGGTGCAGTAAGTCCTCTGTCTGATTGAAAATTAGCTTTACATTGTTCAGAAGAAACCTTTAGTAAGTAAGTAGTACAGTGGTAACCAACATTCTGAATGAAACCGAATCTTTTGTAGTGCCCCGCCTGTTCACTGCTGGTATCGCTCATTTCTACGAGGGCTACTACGCTAACAAAGGGATCAAACTTGTGAAGGGCACGTACGCTGCTGGTTTTGATGCCGATGAGAATGGAGATGTGAGCAATCGTCGGACACACTGCAATTCCAGTCTCGATCGGTGTGCTTTTTGTTGCGAATGTTGATAGCGTTCACATGCATGCATAAATGACAGGTTACTGCAGTCAAGCTGAAGGACGGGAGAGTGCTGGAAGCTGACATTGTCATCGTGGGTGTTGGCGGCAGGCCATTGACGGGTCTCTTTAAAGGTCAGGTTGCCGAGGAGAAAGGTGGAATCAAGGTCAGTTCTTCACTTCTTGTTGGTCGCGCTTCCTTTTTTTTGCGAAATCAGGGCATGAGCAGTAGTGCTGATCGATCTCTTCTGTCATATTTCTTTCCCCAGACCGATGGATTCTTCGAAACAAGTGTTCCAGATGTGTACGCCATTGGCGACGTGGCCACGTTCCCAATGAAGCTCTACAACGATCAGAGGAGAGTGGAGCACGTCGACCATGCCCGAAAGTCAGCCGAGCAGGCCGTGAAGGCGATCAAGGCGAAGGAATCCGGTGAGTCGATCGCCGAGTACGACTACCTGCCTTACTTCTACTCCCGGTCGTTCGACGTCGCTTGGCAGTTCTACGGTGACAACGTCGGCGACGACGTGCTGTTCGGCGACAACGACCCGGCGGCGGCGGCCAAGCCCAAGTTCGGCAGCTACTGGGTGAAGGACGGCAGGGTCGTCGGCGTCTTCCTTGAGGGCGGGTCGGCCGACGAGTACCAGGCCATTGCAAGGGTCGCCAGGGCCCAGCCGCTGGTGCCCGATGTCGAGGCGCTCAGGAAGGACGGGCTCGAGTTTGCCACCAAAATCTGAGCTCTTCGCTCCTCTTGTGCGGGTGTACGATGTGCGCCACTCTTCAAGCTTCCATCACTCTGTTTATTAATCATTTACTGTAGTTGTTAGTTCCTGAAAAATGGATCTGAAGTTTTCATTGTAATGTCGAGGGTAGACTGGGATGTATGCAATTCATCGCATTTCTGTTTAATAATCTATCTATATGACTGGGACGATGTATTTGTTAAAAGTCTATTCATACAAATTGCGACCTTTTATCGATCTTTTAACAAATGATTTATTAGTACACTCGAATTATTATGTACAAATAAGAATAAAAGAATGGAATGGGCCTGATTACAGGCTCCGAAAAAATGATTAAATCGGGCCGGATTTATATTATTTTTAGCTTAATATGTAAGCAGAACAGGTGTAATTTGTGAAAGGTCACATGGGACGAAGCTCTTTACCAGGCCATCGTGTTTGAATTAATAGTTAGCTAGATTGTTGCATGATTACGAAGACATAAAAAAGCTCGTACGCACTACAGGAAAAGCGATCATTTGCGACGGCTGAGTTTATTTGCGACGGCCAGCCGTCGCAAATAGATTAAATTGCGACGGCCCGCCTTTGGCCGTCGCAAATAAGATGGCCGTCGCGAATAAGAGCTTATTTGCGACGGCTTTCGGACCGGCCGTCGCAAATAAGAGGTTATTTGCGACGGCCAACCCTAGGACCGTCGCAAATAACAGAGCCGTCGCAAATAAATCCTTATTTGCGACGGCCGGTTAAACGGCCGTCGCAAATAGGATTTAATTGTGACGGCCGTAAGTCCAGGCCGTCGCAATTAATACGGCCGTCGCAAATTAGGCCTTATATCGGGACGCTCCACCCCGACCCTTCATTTTCCTCAACACCCCGCCGCCGCGCCCCCGCCACCGCCGCCGCGCTCCCGCCGCCGCGCCGCGCTCCCGCCGCCGCGCTCCCGCCGCCGCGCCGCGCTCCCGCCGCCGCGCCCCCGGCTCCGCCGCCGGCCCGCCGCCCTCGGCCCCGCCTCCGCGCCCGCCGCCCTCGGCCCCGCCTCCGCGCCCCCGCCACCGCCGCCGCGCCCCCGCCGCCGCGCCCCCGGCTCCGCCGCCCTCGGCCCCGCCTCCGCGCCCGCCGCCCTCGGCCCCGCCTCCGCGCCCGCCTCTGCGCCCGCCGCCCTCGGCCCCCACCGGCGTCGCCTCCGGCCCGCCTGCCTCCGCCTCCGGCCCGCCGCGCCACCGGCGTCGCCGCTGCCGGCCCGGACCGCTGCGCCCCCGACCGGACCGCCGCGCCCCGACCTTGAGGTCAGTGCTACTCCCCCCTGTTTTAGGGTTTTTTTTTTCAGATGTAGCTAGCAATTTTGTTAAGAGGTAGTAGCAATTAGCTATAGTAGCTTAGAATAGCTTGTATAGTTTATTTAAGGATTGAATCACTTAATTATAGAAGATGTAATAAAAAGGGCATTTGCTAGTGCAGTTTTATGCATACGGCGAAAGAACTTGAGTGTGTGTATGTATGGGAACGATGCCATGTAATAGGCCCCCGGCCCCCCGCCGCCCCTGTGCCCCCAGCCCCGCCGCACCCTCGCCATCGGCCCGTCGCGCCCCGACCCCGCCGCCCCCAGCGCGCCCACCGCCCCCAGCCCCCCGCCGCCCCTGCGCCCCCGGCCCCGCCGCACCCTCGCCATCGGCCCGCCGCGCCCCGACCCCGCCGCCCCCAGCGCGCCCACCGCCCCCAGCCCCCCGCCGCCCCTGCGCCCCCGGCCCGCCGGCCCCGCCGCTAGCCGCTAGCCGCGCCCCCGAGCCGTCGCAATTTAACTGGCCGTCGCAAATAATTGCCTTCATATGGATTGTTCAATCTTCGAATGATTGTTGATCGAATGAGTAGAAATTGTTGCTCGATCTTGATGTTAATTATGCTTAGTTGTTAATGATGTTGGTTATGCAAATTTGTTGATAATGTTATTAATTATGTAGATGTTAAGCATGCTTATGTTTTGCTTTAGTATTCTTAATGTTTATGTTCATTGCTGCTTATCGTTATTGAATTAAGTTATTAAATGTTCAAATTTTGATTAATTGTTATGTTTCTTTTAGCATGTTCAATATTCTTTATATATATAAATATATAAATATAAATATAAATATATATATATATAAGCGGGTTAAAACGATAATATATCAGAAGAAATATCAAAAGAGAGAGGAGATATTCTACGCCATATCGCCTGCGGCGAGCATGACAGCGGAGGAGAGGCCGGCAGCGGAGGACGGCCCTGACTATGAAACTTTCAACTCTGACCCACTTTTCTCCTCACTCTCGTTCTCTTTTCTCATTCGTAAATGATTTATAAATGAACATGCGCAACGTAACCTATAGCATTTGATTACCCGTTTTGGATCGGCACGTCTTACATGCCATTGGCATGTGAGACGTGCAGATTCGGAATTGTCCCTTTTTGGACAGCCTCGGAGTGACCGAGGGGGCGTGGCTTGTGACGAGACGTGGGTCCGGATTTGGACGAGATTTCGGTGGCGTAACCCTGTTGTTCTCTGCTGCACCATTTTTGGGCGTGCAGTGGAGAACAGCGGGGTTATGCTGCCGAAATTTCGTTCGAATCCGGATCACGCGTCTCGTCATGAGCACGCTCCGCTCGGTCACTCTTGGGTGGGTTTAGGATCTATCTGCCTAGGTTGTAGGGCCGTGACATAAAACAACAATACATTAACGACAATTTCTTTCGCATTAAACTGCAGAGTCAAACATGGGTGAAGACCGCAGTTGGATGTATACTGGCTGGAAGAGCAGAAATGGTGGTCACTCCGATGAGTGGTTTATCAAGTTAGATCAATTTTTGGATCGAGCATTTTCATTGTCAACGGAAGATATGGTGCAGTGCCCATGTACAAAATGTCGAAACACTAAGTTTTTGAGAAGATTAGAGCTTTCGTTTCACTTATGTCGAAACGGTTTCACTCCACAATATGAAGTGTGGACCTTCCACGGCGAGACTAATTCTCGAGTCATAGCCGAAGTGGATGAGGATGATGATATAACAGAGGTTGATAGGATGGATGAGATGTTAGAAGCTCTTGAAGTGGAGGATCCTCTTACAAATGAGGTAGAGAAGTTCTTCGAGGAGCTGAAGAAATCACAAGAGCCATTGCATGAACACACGGCTGTGACCGTACTTGCTTTCTTGACCAGATTTATGGCAATTAAGTCCAAGTACTTTTTTTCCATCAACTGCTACAATGATCTCATGAAATTGATCTGCGATATCCTTCCACAACCTCACAAAGCGCCACCAGATATGTATCAGTCAAAGATCAAGATATCTGGTCTCGGTATGAAGTATGAGAAAATTGATGTGTGCCCAGACAACTGCATGCTATTCTGGAAAGAGCACGCCAATGAGAAGATGTGCTTGAAATGTGGTAAATCGAGGTATGTCGAAGTTGTTAATGACGATGGCGATAATGTGATGACAGATGTCGCACATAAGCAGCTTCGTTACTTGCCTGTGACACCTCGGTTGAAGCGGATGTTTCTTTCAAAAAGAACCGCAAGACACATGAGATGGCACAAAGAAGGTAAACGTGAGAACAAAGAATTCTTGACGCATCCGTCCGACGGTGATGCATGGAAGGCGCTAGACCGTTTCGATCCAGACTTTTCTCGTGATGCGAGGAATGTTCGCATCGGATTAGCGACAGACGGATTCTCACCGTTCAGTACGAATGCCGCGTCATACTCATGTTGGCCTGTCTTTGTCATTCCGTACAACCTGCCACCTGCTTTTTGTACGAGGAACGAGTTCATGTTTCTCAGCCTCATTGTACCTGGACCTGATCATCCCGGGTCACGTCTCAACGTGATGTTAAAACCGCTGATCGAAGAATTGAAAGTCTTGTGGACAGGAGTCGAAGCGTACGACGGTTACAAGAAGCAGAAATTCAACCTTCGAGCTGCTTATTTGTGGTCCGTCCATGATTTGCCGGCATACGGCATGTTTTCCGGATGGAGCACTCACGGTCGTCTGACGTGTCCGATATGTGCTTCAGACACGGATTGCTTTCGACTAACTCATGAAGGCAAAATATCTTACTTCGATTGTCACAGACGTTGGCTGCCCTCGAATCATATATTTAGGCAGCAGAGGCATGTCTTTCGAAAGAACACTGTTGTCACTAAAGGACCACCGAAGCGTCTCAACGGGTCAAAAATTTCTGATATGTTGGACAAACTGGTGCCTGATGAAGGTCGTCCTGGATATTTCGTAGGTTATAGAGAGGAACACAATTGGACTCACATATGTGGACTTTGGGAGCTACCATATGTGAAGTCGTTGATTCTAATGCACAACATTGATGTCATGCATCAGGAGCGTAATATGAGCGAAAGTATCATAAGCACTTGCATGGATATGCCTGGCAAAACGAAAGACAATTATAAAGCTAGACTAGATTTGGCAGACATTTGTCACCGTCCAACTCTTGAAATCTCTGAAAGTGGTGGAAAGCCACGTGCTTCTTTCTGTCTTCGATCGAAAGAAAAGAAATAAGTTATGAAATGGATGAAAACTTTGAAATTCCCAGATGGTTACGCAGCTAGCCTGAAACGAGCCGTAAATGTTAACACAGGAAACCTCACTGGGTTGAAGAGTCATGATTATCACATTATAATAGAAAGACTCCTACCTGTTATGTTCCGAGGCTATCTAGATGATGCGGTGTGGAAGGTTTTAGCCGAGCTCAGCTATTTCTATAGACAGCTTTGTGCTAAAGAAATCAAGATCGGGATGATGGATAAGTTAGAGAAGGAGATACCCATACTTTTATGTAAGATGGAAATTTTTTTTTTCCACCGGGTTTCTTCAATCCAATGCAACATCTGCTTATCCATCTTCCATTCGAAGCTAAAGTTGGCGGTCCTGTGCAATATAGGTGGATGTATCACATCTTTTAGTGCAATATAGGTACAACTATTAAACTCTTTTAGTGCACATCTCTTCAATATATTCTTTATCGCAGGCAAGATATACTTTAGAGGACCCGGACGACCATCGCATGTTTGAGGATGCGAGGCGAGTGTTTCACTTCAACGCTGCCAAGGCGCTTCGACAAGCTTTGTCGAACGCCCGTGTTCAAATTATTAATGAGCACTTGAAGGCGAACCAGCAGCACGTGTTACACTTCCGGCAAGAGAGCGAGAGGCACCTGACGGAGGAGGAGTACGCGCAGGTACGTGGAGTGTAGTAAGTATTTTTTTCTGATAATGTCCTCGATGGTACTTTTAACGACTTTCAACTATGTGCAGGGCCACGTGAGCTGGTTGCAGGGTCGGAACGATGCATTTCGGGCCCTTTGTCGCTACTGGGCTAGCGATGAGTTTAAAGCTAAGTCCGGGAAGACTCGAGACTGCAGAGGGGTGGAGGGGAAGAGCAGACACGGGCAAGATAACCACTTGCGTTTAGCTAAACACATGGTAAGTGTGTGTAACTTATGTTTATATATTAATAATATATTGTTCGTACTAACACGTATTGACAGGAGCGCGAGACGGGGGTGCCGCCCACCCCTGCTGAGGTTTGGAAGAGAGGTCACAGGGACCCTTCTAAGCCGACGGGGTGCAGTCAGGCTGCAGCCGAGTGGTTGGTAAGTTTAGAAACCATTCATATTACATATAACTATATAGATTGTTGAACTTACACGATTTTATTGTTTTGCAGGCTAAGTACGGGGAGGAGGCTAGGAAGATACACGGCGAGGATTTCGATTGGGAACGTCAACCGATCGATCCTCAAGCCGCGTATGCAACCGGTGGTGGAAAAGCACACGGAAGGTGAGTTTGCAAGTCATTTTATCGTTTTCAATTCAAAGTATTCAAGATATTTTAATTTCATATTACCGACTCTCTTTTTTATAGGCTTGCCATATTCGACGGAGTTGTCGACTCGAGGGCGGGTAGACCTGCGAGAGGCAGCTCCACGCAGGCTTCGGGTACGGGAGGTCGCCGCTCGCAGAGGGACATTGAGATGCAGTCCCTCCGAGAAACTGTAGAAGAAAATGAAAGGCGACATGAGGAGGAAAGGAGGGCGATGGAGGCCACGATCCAAACCCAGGCAGCAGCGTTGGCGCAGATGCGGGAAGCAATGGAGGTAACAATCTAAAAATTAAAATTCTCATTAATTCAGCTTAAATGACTTACTAATAGGTAGCATTTAATGTTTGCAATGACAGGCCATCGCTCGGGCGCAGGGTCTGGGAATCCAGCTACCGGTACTACCACCGGTCCTCCCAGGCGATCCTTCTTCAGCGGGTCAGGTAAGTCTCTATGTAATCCTTCTTCTCCAGCGTAATAAGATTGAGATAGATGAAAGAGACAGATAGTTAGATAGAAGAAAATGATTGAGATAGAAGAAAGAAAGAGATAGAAGAAAGGGAGACAGAAGAAAGAGTGAAAGATAGATAGAGTATGAAAGTGCATCTAGGTTCCCCGTGGGTTTTGGATGATTGATGACGACAATTAAGTCGCTAATGAGCTCAAGTGATCTTAGCACAGGTATGGACTCAATTGGAGACGCAAACCCTCAAAAAGGAAAAGGAAGGAAACGGAGTCAACTCGAAGCGTAGAAACTAGGGTTTCTAGCGTGATTGAGTTAGACTAGCCGTAGCAATAGGAGGGTGTGTGTGTAAAGTGCATTGAGATCAAGTTTGGGAGCTCAAAGTGGTTTAGAGGTCAAACCTATGAAAGAAATGAGTGATTGAGTGGTCTGGCCGTGGGGCCGGACTAGTCCGTGCAGGAGGCCGGACTAGTCCGTTCCTGGCCGGCCAAGTCCGTTTCTAGCCGGACCAGAAGGGTCTGACTGAGATCGGACTAGTCCGTTTGTAGCCGGACTAGTCCGGTTAGCTGTGAGTGGGTTTTGGGGATGAAGTCCCAAAACCACGGACTTGTCCGTTTTGGACCGGACCAAGAGGTCCTGAGTGAGAACGGACTAGTCCGCCCGTGGGGCCGGACTAGTCCGGGTTGGCTAGAAAAGGTGCTTCTGTGGCTAAGTCTGGGAGGACCGGACTAGTCCGCCCTAGGGGCCGGACTAGTCCGCGGTCCTCAGACTAGTCCGTTTTCACACGGAGCAAAAGGCTCTGTGTGAGATCGAACTAGTCCGGTGTTGACCGGACTAGTCCGTTCTGGAAGTGACCGTTTGAATTTGAAGTTTGGCGGGTAGCGTGACGATAGTGTGTCAGCTGTCGGGACCTGACAAAGGGGTCAGTGGTCCCCTAGGCCGGACTAGTCCGGGCCAGTGGCCGGACTAGTCCGCCCTTTTGCTGAAGTCAGCAGATTGGGCTTGGGACCTCTATAAAAAGGGGACCCCCGGCCTCATTTCAAACACCCTTGGAAAAACTGAAACCCTAGCGCCGCCACAGCCAACTTGGAGCACTCCTAAGCCTTCTTCTTGCCTACTTTCCCTCTAAGACTAATTCTTGAGTGGATTAGGGTTTAGTGAGGTGGAGAAGAGGAAGAACATCGCGCTTGTGCTCCCGGTTTGATCTCTTGCACTCGTTGAGTCTTTGTGGGCTGTGTATTGAGTTTGCTTTATTGTGTTGATCATCTTTGTGGTGTGGGAGCCTCAGTTTGTGAGAAGCCCCAACGAACTTTGTAATCACCGTTGTGATTAGTGGAGAACCAAGTTAGGCCCGTGCGGTAAACTTGGTGAGGGAAGGGTTGTTGGACCCGGTCCTTTTGTGGACTCCTCAACGGGGACGTAGATTCCTTGTGTGGGATCGAACCTCGGGATAAAATCCTTGCCTCCTTGTGTTCTTCGCATTCATTCTATTGATTACTTTGTTCTAGGGTTGGTAGTCTCGTTTCATATTCCGCTTTGCTACAAACTTGTGGAAACTTGACTTGCTCTTGTTTAGGTTGTTGCTTAATTTGACTTAAACATATACTCACTTGTAGTAAAGAGAAAATACCCTAAAACTTGCTAGAAACATCTTTTTAGGGTTATTCACGCAAGCTGACCGGACTAGTCCGCCCCCTGACCGGACTAGTCCGCCCCCTGTGATTTAATATCGTTTTATTAAGTCATTTACAGGTCGATTAGCCTATTCACCCCCCTCTAGGCAACTTTCAATTGGTATCAGAGCAGGACTCTCCACAAAGAGTCTAACAACTCGGAGAGATGGCCGGAGTGGTGAATGACGATGCATCGAGCAGCAACTACGAGGCGACCCGTGAGGAGACGTTGGCTTATCAAGATAAGCCAACGGACGATGAGGAGACTCGCCAACTCAAGGCGAAGCTCCGGGAGAAGCTGAACATATCCAAGATTGATCCGTCAAACCATTCAAGTGGTGGTGGCGGAGCCAACTACAACCGGCAAGGGTTCAACTACGAACGCCTTGCCGCCAACAACCACTACCTGTCCATCCCATTGGGGAAACCTCCCCAATTCGATGGAACGGACTACGGTATGTGGAAACACAACATGAAGATCCACCTCGTGTCACTCAACCCAGCGTTGTGGCAAATTGTCATGACCGGGGTGGAGATTCCAAAGGATGAGGACAACATAACTCAAGAACAAGCCATCCTCATCCACCGCAACGCTCAAGCTGCGGGTGTGATCATCTCATCTCTCTCTCGAGATGAGTTCAACCGTGTCGATGGCCTTGAAGTGGCCAAAGACATATGGAACACCCTCAAGACGGCACATGAGGGAAACCGAGTGGTCAAGGAGGCCAAGATCGAGCTCATCGAAGGAGAGCTTGGGAGATTCGCCATCTTGGATGGTGAATCCCCCCAAGACATGTACAACCGGCTGAAGGTGCTGATCAACAAAAGCCGATCATATGGCTGCACCAAGTGGACCGACCACGAGGTGGTGAAGAAAATGATCCGGGCATTCATGCCTAGGAACGTCTCTTTATGCTCCATGATTTGGGAAAGCCCGGGGTTCACTCAAATGACCCCGGAGGAGGTCCTTGGGAGGATCATTAACCATGAAATCATGGAGAATGAGGCGCTCTTCTACAACGACCTCCAAAAGTTCACCGCCTCCAAGATGAAGAACGTTGCACTCAAGGCAATGCCCTCTTCAAAGGAGCAAGAAGAAAGTGATGAGGAGAGCCTCGACACCGATGAGGAGGAGGCCTTCTTCATCAACAAATTCAAGAGAATGATGAGGAGGAAGAAAGGGGGGCACAACTATGAGGGCAAGGGAAAGGAAAGAGCAAGGCCCAAATCAAGAAGGTCTTGCTACAACTGTGGCGAGTATGGGCACTTCATTGCTGATTGCCCACACGAAGAAACGAAGAAGAAGAAGGAAGGGAAGCCTCAAGAAAGGAAATTCTTCAAGAAGAAGAGGCCCTCCGGACAAGCCCATTTGGGGAAGGAGTGGGACTCTAACGATGAGTCCTCCTCCGAAGAAGAAGAGGAGAAGATGGCCACCATAGCCATCGGGAGGAACTCCAAGGGAGGCAAGCTCTTCCCCAACCTCAACAACGACCACAAGCCTACTTGCCTTATGGCAAGGGAAGGAAAGAGAAAGGTAACATCTCATCCTTCCTCCCCAACTTCCTCACATGATGATTTTGATAGCGCTAGTGAAAATGAGCATATGTTTAAGGACATAAGCAAAAGCACCTTGCGTAGGATGAAGTTGCTTATGGATGAGATCTTTGAAAAGGAAGATCTCATCAACAGACAGGAGGACATGCTCATCCTTGAGAAGGAGAGATGTCAAGAGCTTGATGAGCTCCTTGAGCTCGAAAGAGAGAAGAGCAAGGCATTGGAACACGAACTTGCTCTTTGCAAGAAAACGTGTTCAAGTCTTGAGGAGAAGTCGATTGAGCTCAAGGGTGAACTTGGAAGCTTGTCAAAAGCTAACAAGACCCTTGAGACTCAAGTTGAGTCACTCAAGAACAATGTAACCTCTTCCTTCAAGAGCTCAACCCCCTCAAAGGCCTCATCCATGGCAACATCACCTTGCAAGTGCTCCAACTTGATCCTTAAACGTAAGGATGAGCTCAACCTAGCACAAGGCAAACAAGCACCTAAGGGTGCCATCTTTGACAAGGAAAAGGTGGCATATGCACGAAGTGCATTCACCAACACAAGACCACCCCATGTCAAGGATGGTCTTGGCTATACTAGAGGTGCAAGGCATAACGCCAAAACCTCCAAGTATGGCAAAGACATGATTGTCTTTGTAAAGGGGAGTTCATCTCAAACTAAAAATGAAAAGAACTCACCCTCTAGCAAAAACTTGCCTAAATCTGAACCGCATCATTTATTTCATGATTTTGATGCATCTTATGTGTTGAAGAAGAACAAACACGGCAAGGTGTTTGCTAGATATGTTGGGCCACTCCGCAAGAGCCCCAAGCCTTGCGTGTGGGTGCCGAAATGCCTAACCACTAATGTCAAAGGACCCAACTCCGCTTGGGTACCTAAAAGAAAGGCATAAAACTTGTTTTGTAGGCTTACTCCTCCGGTGGATCGAAATGGGTATTGGATAGTGGATGCACCAACCACATGACCAGAGAGAGAAGCATGTTCATAGAGTATGAGGAGAATAAGGACCCAAGTGAAGGAATCTTCTTTGGGGACAATAGCCAAGGGAAAATCCTTGGCTCCGGTAAAATCTCTATCTCCTCATTACATACTTTATCAAATGTCTTGCATGTTGATTCTCTAGACTATAATCTCCTATCCATATCACAACTATGTGATAGAGGATATAAATGTGTGTTCACTAGTGAGGGAGTGAGTGTCATTAGAGAAGGTAATGACTCGATAGCCTTTAAGGGAGTGCTCAAGGGAAAGCTCTATCTTGTGGACTTCACCGCGGATAAAGCTCAACTTGACACATGCTTAATGGCTAAAGCCAACATGGGATGGCTTTGGCATAGAAGGCTAGCCCATGTTGGAATGAGGAACCTTCAAAAGCTCCTTAAGGGTGAGCATGTTCGTGGCCTAAAGGATGTAGTATTCGAAAAGGATAGGCCATGTTGTGCTTGCCAAGCGGGAAAGCAAGTAGGAGCTCAACACCCCTCTAAGAATATCATGACGACAACTAGACCTTTGGAGTTGCTCCATATGGATCTTTTTGGCCCCATTGCGTACATTAGCATTGGTGGCAGCAAGTATGGTCTAGTTATCGTTGATGACTTCTCTAGATATACTTGGGTGTTCTTCTTGCATGATAAAATTGAAACTCCTGGTGTCCTCAAGAAATTTCTAAGGAGAGCTCAAAATGAGTTCACCTTAAGGATAAAGGCTATAAGAAGTGACAATGGCACCGAATTCAAAAACATGCAAGTAGAAGAGTTCCTAGATGAGGAGGGCATCAAGCATGAGTTTTCCGCTCCTTATTCTCCTCAACAAAATGGCATAGCCGAAAGAAAGAATAGGACGCTCATTGAGATGTCAAGGACGATGCTAGATGAGTACAAAACATCGGATCGGTTTTGGGCGGAAGCGGTTAACACCGCTTGCCATGCCGTGAACCGATTGTACCTTCATCGCCTCCTCAAGAAGACTCCTTATGAGCTTCTAATTGGTAAGAAACCCAATGTTTCTTACTTTCGGGTCTTTGGTAGCAAGTGCTATATCCTCAACAAGAAGCTTAGGACTTCGAAGTTCACTTCAAAGTCCGATGAGGGTTTCTTGCTTGGATATGACTCAAACACTCATGCGTACCGTGTGTTCAACAAATCCTCCGGAATTGTTGAAGTAGCACGTGACGTGGTGTTTGACGAAACCAATGGCTCCCAAGTGGAGCAAGTTGATCAACATGCCCTTGATCAAGAGGAACCTCCACTAGAAGCTCTAAGGAGAATGGCACTTGGAGATGTTCGCCCACAAGAACCATCTCAAAGCCCAAGTGACCATCATCATTATGAAGTAGGTCAAATCCCCATTGGACAAGTTGAAGATCCACTAGAAGCTCCCCAAAGTGATAATGAGAATGAGGATCAAGGGGGAGGCTTGGATCAAGGGGAGACCAAAGTGAAGAAGATGAACCAAGTAATTCAAGAGGTCAACCCCCGCATCCTCGTGTTCATCAAAGTGTTCAACGGGATCATCCCGTTGACAACATTCTAGGAGATATCACAAAAGGAGTAACTACACGCTCACGTGTTGCAAACTTTTGTGAGCATTTCTCTTTTGTCTCATCCTTGGAACCACATAAGGTTGAAGACGCCTTAAGAGATCCGGATTGGGTAGTTGCCATGCAAGAGGAGCTCAACAACTTTGAAAGGAACAAGGTTTGGGAGCTTGTCAAGCGCCCTCAAGCTAATGTTGTTGGAACCAAGTGGGTGTTTCGCAACAAACAAGATGAGCATGGCGTGGTAACTAGGAACAAGGCACGACTTGTGGCAAAAGGATACTCACAAGTTGAGGGATTGGACTTTGATGAGACATTTGCCCCCGTAGCTAGGCTTGAGTCAATTCGGATATTACTAGCCTTTGCTACTCATCATGACTTCAAACTCTACCAAATGGATGTTAAGAGTGCATTCCTTAATGGCCCAATCAAGGAAGAAGTTTATGTAGAGCAACCTCCAGGGTTTGAAGACCAAGACTATCCAAACCATGTTTACAAATTGCGAAAGGCTCTTTATGGTCTCAAGCAAGCTCCTAGAGCTTGGTATGAGTGCTTAAGAGACTTTTTAGTTGAAAATGGTTTTCGGATAGGAAAAGCGGATTATACCCTTTTCACAAAACACTTCAACGAGGATCTTTTTGTGTGCCAAATATATGTGGATGACATCATATTTGGTTCCACAAATAAGGTGTTTTGTGACGAGTTCTCCAAGATAATGATGGAGAGGTTTGAAATGTCCATGATGGGTGAGTTGAAGTTATTTCTAGGATTTCAAGTGAAACAACTCAAAGAAGGAACATTCATAAGTCAAACTAAGTATACTCAAGATATTCTAAGAAAGTTTGACATGGACAAAGCAAAACCCATCAAAACCCCTATGGGAACAAATGGACACCTAGACCTAAATGAGGACGGTCCAAGTGTGGATCAAAAGCTGTATAGGTCTATGATCGGATCACTCCTCTATCTTTGTGCATCTAGGCCCGATATCATGCTAAGTGTGTGTATGTGTGCACGCTTTCAAGCAGCACCCAAGGCCTGTCATTTAACCGCTTTTGAGATACCTTGTACACACACCTACCCTAGGACTTTGGTACCCCAAAGGATCCAAGTTTAACCTCATTGGATATTCCGATGCGGACTATGCGGGGTGCAAAGTTGATAGAAAGAGCACATCGGGCACGTGCCAATTCTTAGGTCGATCTCTAGTGTCTTGGTCCTCCAAGAAGCAAAACTCTATTGCTCTATCCACCGCCGAAGCGGAATATGTTGCAGCCGGAAGTTGTTGTGCACAACTTCTTTGGATGCGACAAACTCTTAGGGATTATGGGATTAACCTGCGTAAAATTCCACTCTTGTGTGACAACGAGAGTGCAATCAAGATAGCCCATAATCCGGTGGAACACTCTAGGACCAAACATATAGACATTCGACACCATTTCCTGCGAGATCACTCAATGAAGGGAGACATTGAGATCTCGCATGTGAGGACGGAACATCAACTTGCGGACATCTTCACAAAGCCTCTTGACGAGAAGCGTTTCTGTGAGCTAAGAAGTGAGCTCAACGTGTTGGATTCTCGAAACGTGGCTTAAACTCCATTCCTCATATATTTTGAGCCACATTTCGAAAAACTCCTCTCTATGTCGATTTCTCCTCAAATTTGTTTGAGAAATCTATTTTCTTCAAGAAAATGTCCACAAGTTGTTCTTTATTGACTCATAATCATGTTTGTCATGTTTTCCTTGCTATATCTGTCCAAAAGGACTCATCTTTATGGGCAAAACCCAAATATATTGTTTTTCAGCCCAGATGGACCGGACTAGTCCGCCCCTATGGCCGGACAAGTCCGGGTCAGACTAGTCCGCGGCTAGTCCGCACACCGGACTAGTCCGGCCTTCCACCGGACAAGTCCGGACCCGGACTAGTCTGGGTCTGGTCCGCAGACCGGACTAGTCCGGCCCCTCAACCGGACTAGTCCGGCCCTTGGGGACTTAAACCCCCAGGCGGCCCGGACCCCTCTCTCTCTTCCTCACTTGTCTCCCTAGCTTCCACGCGCGCACAACCGCCCCCAAATCGGCGATTTTGCGCTCCATCCACCAAAACTCAACTCCAATCCACGCATCGAAGTCCTTGGGAGTGAGGGATCACTTCCCCGCGCTCCACCTTCGAGATCCACACCGATTTCGACGACTCAAGCGGATTTTTGAAGGTATTTCACCGTTCCTCAAAAACTAGCCCCATTCTTGATTCTTCAAGTTTTTGATAGGAACACCTTCATTAATGTTGTTCTATACACCCTTACGATCATAGCCTAGGAGTATTGCGCGTTGGTTCACAAATTTTTCGACGAATCAACTAGGGTTAGGGTTCTTCCTGTGTAACCCGGACTAGTCCGGCCACCAGGCGGACAAGTCCGGCCGGCGGACTAGTCCGCCCCTGGAGCGGACAAGTCCGGTTTGCACAGGGCAAACCCTACTTCTAGTTGGTTCTCGAAATCTTTTCGGCAATACTTCTTCTTCCTAGGCTCATATCTTCCTTCCTCCATCTTTTCCACAGCATGTCGAACTCCGAGCGCTCTCCTCCGCGTGTCCACCTCGAGGGGCGTACCAAGGCCCAAATTGCCGAGGCTCGGACTAAGGCTGCGCTAATAGAGGCGCAGAAGGCCAAGGAGGAAAGAAAGCTCAAGGCACTCGAAGCATCCAAGGTGGCTGCGAGCATCTACAATGAGGATGAAGCCATTGCCCGTGCCACCGCAGAATCCCTCCATGAACTGAGGAAGAAGAAAAGAGAGGATAGGGAGGCCCACAACTCCAGAGCTGCTGAGGCCAGTGCCCCCAAGCGCAAGAAGCTCGTCACTGTTGGCGAGAAAGCTAAGGGCAAGGAGCCAGCTCAAGAAAAGGCTGTCCCTAGGGTCGAGCGCGACCCAAAGAAGGGAAAAGCCCCGGCTCCAGTCGAGCCGAAAAAGAAGAAGCCCTCCATCAAGGTGCCAGCCAAGAAGGCACCCGGAGGAGTTGTGATCAGGGAAAAGGGGAAGGCCACCTCTATTGGCCCCCTTGAAGTCCACACACCGGAAAGGAATCCCAACCGGCAGAAGGAACTGTCGGCAAATGTATTTCATGGCAAGGGGTCTGAAAAGGCCAGGAGGCTAAGGGAAGAAAAGGTCTACAAGTATGAGAGGAGCACGGCAGATCCCAGATTTTGGTGTGACTTCCACTGTGATTATTACAGACTAGTCTACCAACAAATGAAGAGGCCAGTGATAGAAGCTCAGTGGGTGGACTGGGACTATATGGCAAAGAAGGAGCACTCGGCCTTTGATGCCGTGATTGAAGCTGCCGAGCGCCATGATCTCAAGAAGATCATGGGCTTCAAATATGATTGGAATGTGGAAATCATTCTCCAATTCTACTCCACAATCTATTTTTCAACCTCTGGTGACAGGAAAATCATTTGGATGACTCATGGTGAGCAATACTCTGTCACCTATGCTGAGTTTGCAAGGATCCTTGGTCTTGAGGCTCACATGGACCACGAGATCATTATCTCGAACCTCAAGGCAGTGGATCGTGAGGAGCTGGCTTACATGTATCCAAGCCACCTCCCGTTTGATGCCGGACTAGCTCGCAACATTAAGCCATTCTACAGCATCATGAACAGAATCCTCAGACGGACGATAGCACCGAAGGATGGCGATGCTGGGGTGATTCAAGGGAATCTGAGGCACCTACTACTTCTGATCGATGGGGAAGAGAAGTTCAACCTCGTCGATTACATCTTCGACGACATCTTCAACATCTCGCATACCCCCAACAGGGCGTGTGGGTATGCCCCTTACATTATGTGCCTTATTGAGAAGGTGTCGGGCGTGTCCTTTGTCAAGGATGTATCGCACCGACCTCTGCGCCCCCAGAAGCCGCCAAATGTGCCGGTGCCTCCTCGTCGCAAGAATGCAGATCCTCCGTCTCGCCCAGTGGCGCCTCCTTCTCCGCCTCCGCCTCAGTCCATGAGTGCGTTCTTCAAGTGCTTCAAGGCCATCTTCACCTCGTGCCGGAAGCAAGAGATTCGCGCTCAGAGGGCACACAAGCGCCAAGAGAAGTACCTTAAGGCGGTGTGCGACAAGCTGGAGGTCCCGATGTCCTCTCCGGAGGTGAGTGATGGGGAGATCACTCCTTTCCCCACCTTCACCGCCGATGAGCTCGCCCAGCTCCAAGAGGATGGAAGCTCCTCTCGGGCTGCTCCTTCGGCAAGGAACTCTGACGACGACGACGACGATGTCGATGATGAGGACGACGTCGAAGATTCCGAGGCCACGGAGAGTGGAAGTGGCGAAGACGATGACTAGCTCTTAGGTCTTAGCTTCCTCCCTTCTTTTCCTTTTTGGTGCCTTGATGCCAAAGGGGGAGAGTTAAGGGGGAGTTAATCTTTTGTGGGTGTGTGTTGTGATGTTTGACTTACATGTAACATATTTATGCTCTTGGATGCTTACATTTGTGGAAGACTCGCTAATGTTGCTTATTATCAATATATTGCTCTTATTGTCAATCTTATGAATGTATTGATGTTATTCATGTCTTGACACAAACTGTTGAGCACATCACGTAGGCACCCCACCATAACGTGTGTGGGTATGAAAGAACTCCTCCACCTATTTTACATGTTGCATACATTGAGGGGGAGTCATTCATACGCACACATGTTATGAAAACCAAACTTTATACTCTTATTTGTGAAGGACTTAATGTGTTGTCATCAATCACCAAAAAGGGGGAGATTGAAAGTGCATCTAGGTTCCCCGTGGGTTTTGGATGATTGATGACGATAATTAAGTCGCTAATGAGCTCAAGTGATCTTAGCACAGATATGGACTCAATTGGAGACGCAAACCCTCAAAAAGGAAAAGGAAGGAAACGGAGTCAACTCGAAGCGTAGAAACTAGGGTTTCTAGCGTGATTGAGTTAGACTAGCCGTAGCAATAGGAGGGTGTGTGTGTAAAGTGCATTGAGATCAAGTTTGGGAGCTCAAAGTGGTTTAGAGGTCAAACCTATGAAAGAAATGAGTGATTGAGTGGTCTGGCCGTGGGGCCGGACTAGTCCGTGCAGGAGGCCGGACTAGTCCGTTCCTGGCCGGCCAAGTCCGTTTCTGGCCGGACCAGAAGGGTCTGACTGAGATCGGACTAGTCCGTTTGTAGCCGGACTAGTCCGGTTAGCTGTGAGTGGGTTTTGGGGATGAAGTCCCAAAACCACGGACTTGTCCGTTTTGGACCAGACCAAGAGGTCCTGAGTGAGAACGGACTAGTCCGCCCGTGGGGCCGGACTAGTCCGGGTTGGCTAGAAAAGGTGCTTCTGTGGCTAAGTCTGGGAGGACCGGACTAGTCCGCCCTAGGGGCCGGACTAGTCCGCGGTCCTCAGACTAGTCCGTTTTCACACGGAGCAAAAGGCTCTGTGTGAGATCGGACTAGTCCGGTGTTGACCGGACTAGTCCGTTCTGGAAGTGACCGTTTGAATTTGAAGTTTGGCGGGTAGCGTGACGATAGTGTGTCAGCTGTCGGGACCTGACAAAGGGGTCAGTGGTCCCCTAGGCCGGACTAGTCCGGGCCAGTGGCCGGACTAGTCCGCCCTTTTGCTGAAGTCAGCAGATTGGGCTTGGGACCTCTATAAAAAGGGGACCCCGGCCTCATTTCAAACACCCTTGGAAAAACTGAAACCCTAGCGCCGCCACAGCCAACTTGGAGCACTCCTAAGCCTTCTTCTTGCCTACTTTCCCTCTAAGACTAATTCTTGAGTGGATTAGGGTTTAGTGAGGTGGAGAAGAGGAAGAACATCGCGCTTGTGCTCCCGGTTTGATCTCTTGCACTCGTTGAGTCTTTGTGGGCTGTGTATTGAGTTTGCTTTATTGTGTTGATCATCTTTGTGGTGTGGGAGCCTCAGTTTGTGAGAAGCCCCAACGAACTTTGTAATCACCGTTGTGATTAGTGGAGAACCAAGTTAGGCCCGTGCGGTAAACTTGGTGAGGGAAGGGTTGTTGGACCCGGTCCTTTTGTGGACTCCTCAACGGGGACGTAGATTCCTTGTGTGGGATCGAACCTCGGGATAAAATCCTTGCCTCCTTGTGTTCTTCGCATTCATTCTATTGATTACTTTGTTCTAGGGTTGGTAGTCTCGTTTCATATTCCGCTTTGCTACAAACTTGTGGAAACTTGACTTGCTCTTGTTTAGGTTGTTGCTTAATTTGACTTAAACATATACTCACTTGTAGTAAATAGAAAATACCCTAAAACTTGCTAGAAACATCTTTTTAGGGTTATTCACGCAAGCTGACCGGACTAGTCCGCCCCCTGACCGGACTAGTCCGCCCCCTGTGATTTAATCTCGTTTTATTAAGTCATTTGCAGGTCGATTAGCCTATTCACCCCCCCTCTAGGCAACTTTCAGAGTAGGATGGGAATGAAGAGAGAGTAAGATGTAGATGGAGATAGAGAGAGGGGAAGATAGAGGGAGGGAGATGTAGATGGAGATAGAGGGAGGAAGATAGAAGGAAAAGGATAGCAATAGAGAGATAGAGTGAGCAAGAAAGATAGAGTGAGAGACAAAGAGAGAAATGAAAAGAGAGAGGAAGAGAGGGTGATCTAGATGAAGATAGAGGGAGAGGGAGGGAGAGAGATGTTGATGCATTTATATTCTAACTCTAAGTTTTATTAATTGCAGGGATCCGCGACGGCTGCACAAACGCCATCGCCTTCGCTACCGCCGCCTGGATTGAGGCGCGACGACGACGACTTCGACTTCGGAGGTGGCTTCGGAGGTTAGATGGGCGAGTGAGCCCTTTTATTTACTTTGTTGATGACGATGTGAGATGTATCGGAATTTTAGTTTGTGATTGTGATGATGTTTGTGTATGCTGTGTATATACTGTGTATATTGTCTATATTGTGTTTGTTGTAATTCTGGCCATCGAGCCGAGTAGTGTTTTCTGTTTTTTAAAAAAAATAAAAAACCTTATTTGCGACGACTTTTTATACAGTACCGTCGCAAATAAGTGTACAAGCCGTCGCAATTAAATCACAGTTATTTGCGACGGCCTGGCCGTCGCAAATAAGAATTAATTGCGACGGCTATGCCGTCGCAAATAAGGTCGTGGGTCCCGGAGGAGGACACGTGGGCCCTGCCCTCTAAACTTATTTGCGACGGCCTGGCCGTCGCAAATAGTGGAACTTAATTGCGACGACTATGCCGTCGCAAATAAGCTTTAATTGCGATGACTGGGCCGTCGCAAATAAGATCGCGGAGCCCACCAGCCCGCAGCAACAACTTGCGACGGTGACCGTCGCAAATAAGTTTATTTGCGACGGTGGCCGTCGCAAATAAGCTTATTTGCGACGACATATTTGCGACGGCGGAAAGCCGTCGAAAATTAAGAAAGCCGTCGCAAATAGCTTATTTGCGAAGGCATCTGGCTTATTTGCGACGGCTTCGGCCGTCGCAAATCGTCGGGATTCCTGTAGTGACGTATATGCTTATTAGATCAAAATTTTGAAAATAGAATGCTATATACAATTCTATGTCATTCATCAATACTCTAACAGTCTGCCACATTTCTTGCGATGGGATGTCCAAATATTTTTAGATTGATATTAACCAATATTAATCATCATTAGAGTTTGTCTGAATAACAAATGTAGCCCATCAGTGCAGCTACTTCTAGGTATCAAATATATATATATATATATATATATATATATATTTGTTACGCTTCACAACAGTGCAATAAATTAAAGTGGGTCATACATAGATATTGATAACACTTATATATTATGATAACAGTAAAATGCGCTATAGGTACATGAAAAATGTATCTAGTTGTGTCATCCATATTCACGTACTTTTATTTTGTGTTTTTAGATCCATAAACTTTTCTTACCATTTATATGTCCATGAAAATTTTAAATTATACACTACATGTTCATACTCTTTCACCAAACATTTAATTAAACCCGAAGTCAACATTTACTTAGTTCTTGTCGAATGCATATATCATGACCACAACGGTCCAGTCGTAGCGATGAAGAGGTATCAACTTGCAATGCACAACCTAAAAAGTTTATGTATCTGTAACTGCAAGTAAAAGGTTCATGAACCATGAACAAGTTCATGAACCTAGAAAAACAAAATAAAAGTTTGTGAATCTAGACACAACTGCACTAGTTCATGTACCTTTGATGCATTTTACTCCATGACATAAGATAAAATCAACACGAAGCTTCCTCCCTACAGTAAGATGGAAACGGATGTTCAACACATGAATTGCACACAAGTGGCGTTTTTTGTTATCTACCATATAGACCAAAGTCCGGCATCACTGGAAAACAAATGCATGCAATGAAAATTTCTCTACACGTCACATGTCAAATGAAGCATAAACTAAATTCATCTAAAAGAAAGGAAGGTGACATTTATAAAACAGAGCAGATAATTAATACTATCAATAAATATCATATCATCATTTTCTCAAAAGTTGGACGTAAGGAAGAAGGAATCCAATGAAATCAAATCTATTGGAAGGGAAACATAAGTACAAAATTTACCAAATATATTTCAAGAAAATGATTTATAAAAACTCCTAATTTGTAAAAAGAAAAATGAAGGAATGGAGACTTCTGCCTCTGAGTATGTACACTATGTTCTTAATTAGATAGATTGTTGCATTCTTTCATAATGGCATCTATAACTCTTATGCTCTCATTGGATCAAACTTTTGTAAATAAAGTTGTCTAGTTTTGGGTCGCTCATGTAATCTACAGTACATATCAAAACTTTTTGGTTGAACTAGTATTATTGTCTTTGTCAGGCACTATTGAGTTAAATGAATTGTATTTTATATTGAAAACTTACAACAAACCACATATAGAAAATGGTAGGCGAACAAATAGCCATGGCGCCATTGCTAAAATTAGTGTATTTGTTAAGTTGTTTCAGCAACTGAGATGGGCCGTCGACACATCGATACAAACTAAAGAACCAATGGCAATTACAAGTGAATTAGTTTTTTGTCCTAATAGCATGTGTAGCCCATAGATGTAGCTACTTTAATATACATTCATTACGCGTTACAAGTTTGCAATAGTTTGAAGCATGTCGTACATAGATAATGATAACAGTACCGTAATAGACCTATTTGTAGGATACAACGATATTTCCTTCTTTGAGTTGGATTCTTGCTATGTTATCAAAATTGTGTTGCGAGTTTCTATTTTGTAATGATTTGGAACGTGACATATATGTAATGACATAGAGCGATCAACTAATGATTATACTTCATATTGTTACACCCAACGTGCTTGTCCTTTACAAAGGTATTTTTCTTTTAGCTGGATGTTGGTGATGTCGTCTGAATATCGTTATGTGTTACTAGTTTGCCATGATTTGAAGCTTGTCACATGGAGAGGTAAATTAGTGGTTATTTCATTATTGAACCCAACCTACTTGTTGGTTATCAAGATCTTTTCTTCTTTGAGCTAGATTGTGTTGATAGTGTCAAAATGTTGTTATGCGTTACTAGTTTGCAATGATTTGAAGCTTGCCACATGGATAGGTAATGATATGGAACGATCAACTAACGGTTATACTTCATTATTACACCCAGTGTGCTTGTAATGTAACGACTTTTCTTCTTTGAGTTAATTGTGGTGATAATGTCAAAATGTCGTTATGTGTTACTAGTTTGCAATGATTTGAAGCTTGCCATATGGATAGGTAACGACACAGAGCGATCAACTAACGGTTGTTATACTTCATTATTAAACCCAATGTGATTGTTCGTTACAAACGACTTTTCTTCTTTGAGTGGATTGCAGTGATATTGTCAAAATATCATAATGCGCTACTAGTTTGCAATGATTTGAAGCTTGCCACATGGATAGGTAACGACATGGTGTGATCAACTAACGGTTTCACTTATTATTGCAACCCACGCGCTTGTTCGTTACAAATGACTTTTCTTCTTTCAGTTGGATTGTCGTGATATTGTCGGAATGTCGTTATGCGTTACTAGTTCACAATGATTTAGCACGTGTCCTAGATTGATAGAAACAAAGCGATGGAATAACGGTTTCTTGACCGTTTATCACAGTTTTGAAGGTAATTTCTTCTTTGAGCTAGATTTTTGTGGTATTCTTGGAAAGGCGTACACAAATTCAAATATATATATATAATATTTCTCTACATATTTGTGATAAATATAATTAATTGTATAAATTAAAATTCCACAACAACCGTCACACCGGGCCAAAAGACGAAGAAGCCACCAGAAGCTAGCTTTCTCCATATCACACAATACAATGAAAACGGATGCTCAAGGCAATGAATACACACAGCTGGCATTTTTCGGTAGTGTACTAGATAAAATCAAACTTAAAGCTGGCATCCGCTAAGCTAAACGCTGGAAAGGAAAGGCGTGAATGAAGAACTGCCTTGTTGCATTGGATGATGCCATCATTCACATGAAGCTGAAGTTCATTGCATAAACTGAAGTTCATTGCATCTAAAAAAACAAACAAATGGAAGAGTAACTGAAGAAGGAACCCGAGGAAGCAAGGTGCACCTCCTAAGCAACGGAAATCCCCTATTTAAAGGAGGCTTGACGCTCATCTCAATCACCCCCAACCATTTCCATCCCAATTCCAGTCTGATCAAGACGAGCTCGATCAGCTCCTCAGCTCCCTCCCTCCGCCTGCTCGCTTGCAATCCATGGCACCCCCGCCGGTGAACCCCATCGTCGATGAACTGTTGTCTAACGTAAGCTGATCGACCTCCCCTCCTCCCTCCCCCACCCCCCCCCCCCCCCCCTCCCTCCCTCCCCCCTGGATGCAAGGTCTTAGTTGGTGCCTGCCACTCGTGCAGAATTCTGGTGGTGGCTTTTGTTTTGCTCTTTGTTGATGCGTGTTGGGATCGATGTGCTAATATAGGGTTTTCTCGATGATGAACAGTTCCCAGAGCTGCGGGTTCTCCGGGCGCAGGCATCGGCGGAGTTCATCGCCAACTTGGTCAGGCTCTTCTGCACGGAGGGGGTCCGCATGCTGGACGACCTCGCCAGGATGCTGTAAGTGTGATTTATTTTAATTTTAGTTCCTCGTGATCAGATCAGATTGTGTGTGATTTTGTGGGTTGTGTGTCTTTGTGCGCAGGGAGAAGCCCTCGCTGCAGCAGTCTGACCCTGACTACCTCGATGCTGTGGTGCATCAACTCAAGGGAAGCAGTGCAAGGTACTACTCGTACTATTTAAAATTTATCTGTTTAAATTTATGAGTCATTTTACTATTTTATTTATTTTTACTGTGTGGAACCTTCCTGGTTCATGTACTTATTGCACATTGCAGTGTTGGTGCTCACAAAGTTAGGGACGCTTGCGATGAGTTAAGGGCGCTCATAAAGAAGAACAACAGAGATGGGTTAGTACCTACTTAATTAAATATTTATGCCATGTATTATCACATACTTTCCTGCTTTGTTTCATGTGTTATCATTGAAAAGTACAGTAGCTGCACAAGTTTAACGAAAAAAAAAGATAAGTAGGTGCGCACGAGTTAATGGAGTAAATATATCCTTGACAGGGCCCTCCAGAAGCTGAACACAGCAAAGATTGAATTCTATGAAGCGCGCGGCAAGTTTCACATTCTGCTTCAGGTATTACATTTTGTGATTAAATTACTGTATTTTTGAGAGATTCTATTATATTTTTCACTGAACTAGAGCACCCTTTCATTGTCATAATATCTTTGAAATCTTGATATATGTATATATGGTTTTGATGATGCAGCACCTGGACCGTGAGATCCAGGCCAACCAGTCCAAGTGAAGCTAGAGTGTGGCAGAAAGGAGCTGCATGCATGTTCAGATTGAAGAACCCAACTCATCCTAATGCTTAGAACATGCTCAATATATGAGCTCCTAATAATAATAAACTTGGCTTCTTGGAAGTCTGTAATAGCTTATTATGGTGCGTTGTAGTCGTTGTCAGTCAGTCGTCATGTCGCGGTGGTGGACTATATGGCGGTGCCGAGACAAGAATATAATCCTGGGTGTAATAATGCTACTGTTTGTTTTAATTATCGATGTGTGCCTGCTGCTTGAGCGTGATTAATTACCTGTTATTTGTTCATCTTAACATTTCTCTGGCTAGCTAGTTGGTGCAGAATTTCAGGCTATGGCGCAATTTGAAGATGTGGATTGTTTAGGAGAAATTTGAAGGATCGTCCAGTAGTCCACAACAAAGGCAGCCCGGCCGGGTATATATCTGCACATCTGCAAGGTCTGGAGGAGGAGGGTCTTAACTACTGCACATACTGAATGTGTGGCGAAGGCTAGCAACAATTAGCATTAATAAGGTCAGTTTTGTTTTCTAGTTCGTCATTTATTTTCATTTTTCCACGTAAGTAATCTGAATAAATGCTTCAAGCAATGACAGGCTGACTGTGTGTAAATAACCAGACGCGCGCTTAGACGACTTGTGTTCTTGGATGAACAGCTTCATTTCGGTCATGAGTTCTCCAGAGCCGGCCGGCGATTTCCAGGCGAAGACATGCATTGCCGAATTCCAGCTCCGCGCCCTCGTCCGCTCCTCCCCGACTGCCGAGACGCGCGCGGCTGTATGAGCGAGGACGGCGGCGGCGGCGTTGACCACCACTTCTCTGAGCCACGTGATGAGCAATGTTTCCCCCGGCGGCGCTGTCGCCGGCCGGCAAGCCGATGAAGAAGCCGCAGCTGGAGACGTGTCAAGATATAACTTGCATGATGTTTTTTTCTAGCTACTGTAATTGATAGCATACCAGCAGACTCTAGGAATCCAATCCTCAGGTGATGTATGACTGTATCGTCACATGCTGACACATGCCGGCCTTGTTACAAAATCAACAACTTAATTATTTTGGTGTTGATGCCCCATTATGCTATCAATTAGAGATTAGCGAGACACTGTTAATTTGCAAGACACCTGATGAGAGTCCCTTCATTCTCTTCTCGAACTTATTAAGTCTACATACGCTCCTCTATTAAATACTCCTTAGAAAATAAAATAATGTCGGCAGATGAGCCGCAAGTAAGAACATAAGTGGTTGGCAAGTGGCGATCAACATTACGATAAGGAAAAAAAAGCTGTACTAATAATTAATCATATTCTAGTAGGTGAGTTAGTAAGCAACATAAAAATTCCTTTGGTTGGAGACAATGACGTACAATCCAGAGGCATGCAGATACAGTACCGGAGAACTGAGTAAACAGGCCGGCAACAGTACACTATGACTAGCAGTAGCAGGAGTAATTACTGCATCCGGTAACCACCAGTGGCGGGCCAAATAATCAAGGGGGCGTAGCATAGGAACACAAGTATGGGGTTACAAGGTTATCTACGTATACTATGGGGTATATCTACTTGGTACTCTAGTAATTTTTTTGCTGCTTCTTATCTGATGGTGCTGCTGCTTTCTGCTCTACCTTCTGCAATATTTTTAATTCGGCGCGCAGAGACGGTCCTCGCAAGCTTTGAATCTGTCCCCACCCCACCAGCAGCAGCTAGCAGCAGAGTGCAGCAGACACGCCATTGCTTCCCTGCCTGCCTGCCGAAATGACCACCTGTGTTGCCCTTAAATATGCAAGCCCTCTGCATTGCCGTCTCTCTCCATTCACTGCCTGCCTCCTCTTTGTCTGTCTGTCTGTCTCACACACACACGCACGCAAACACACACAGCGAAGAGAGAGTGAGAGAGACGAGGAGGATGATGGTGGAAAGCATGGACGCTGCAAGGATCATAGCGTACTTCGAAGGAAAGACCATCCTCATCACTGGCTCAACCGGCTTCCTTGGAAAGAGTAACCATCGTCATCTATGTCTCCTCCTCCATCTCTCAATATTGCGTTCCCAATGATTAAGTACTATATGCTGCAATGATCTGCAATATGTATGTATGGATGTACGTGCTGCATGCAGTTCTTGTGGAGAAGATTCTTCGGGTGCAACCTCGTGTCCGCAAGATGTACCTCCTGGTGCGAGGGCGAGGAGGCGTCCACGACCACGACGGCGAGGCCAAGCAGCGCGTCACCCAACAGGTTATACGTATTAGCCAACCTGCATAACACTCAAGTTTTTTCTTCCGATCCATTCCATGAATGAACAAACCAAACTGAACCAAATTGTCGGAATAAATGGGTTTTGCCTAATATTAGACACGTTAGAGCAAGAGAGGGTGAGACTAAAGTATCACATGGTAAGTGGAAGGAGAGCAATTAACTCCTGCATAAAAGTGAGGTTGTTCTTACACTCCTTAAGTGAGAGAGAAGAGGAGAAGAGAGGAGTGGTCCACGCACGCTCCTCCTCCTCCCTCGCTTCGCCACGCCACGTCACGATACATCCCGCACACGCGCGTTCATGTGAATTCGAGCTTCGAACCGAGCCCATATTTTATATTTTTATAAAAAATTAATTCGGGCTTTTGGACTTCTGGGGCTGAGTCTAAGTTGTTGGAGATGGACGCGTCTAGGAGTGCAGAGTCCGATCGGATGCGAATCTTCCGGATTACAACCGAACCGCCTCCGCGTGACTTTATAAATACGAACGTCTGCAACAGGGCAAATCATCCCATGATCAGATCGTTCCCACGTCCGCGTTCCTTGCGCCGTCGTCTAGTCTACTCCATTCTGAGCGCCGACGTGCACCGACGATCGGGAGAGCAGATCTCCGGAACTGCTCACCCTTGCGATCATGTGGGCGAATAAGGTTTTTGTTAAGCGCTTCGTGCGACTGCTCGCGTTCTTCATCACGGGTTGTCTATCGAGGAGATCAGGCGCTGCGGCCCAACATCGTCACTAACGTCTGCAGCGGGTGTTCGACGCCAGATCTATATCGGTTTCTCTAGCTTCAAAATGGTATGCGATATTTCTCGTCCCGTTTGTCTGCCACAGAGTATAATTAATCTCGCTGCAGGTAATTGCGTGTGGTTAATTGCCTAAGTACGTAGGTTAGATGTGGGACATTTCCCTAGCTATGCTGATGTCGTCGCAAGGTCCGTGACACTGACAGCGGCACGCGGATTAGTTATGTTATGCATCCAATGAGAGGAGACGACGATCTGGACTGCCTGTGCTAGTCCACACCTACCAGTCTACAGTAGTACTACTACCACCGAGCAACCGTGCAACCAGCATCTCACGGTCGTTGGATTTCAGATGGAATTGGAAGGTACAAGGAGTCCATGCTACATCAAGCCCAGTTGGTTGCCCACACCAAAAGGAGTCCATGCTACTACAGGCCCGGTCGTCAATCATACGCGCGCGTCGTCATTTATTTCTTGATCATCGATTTCAATCACCTAGTATTCAGGCTACCTGCTGGTCCATCCACAAACTTACTGCAGCAGTAAAAATGACTGACTTACACCACATGACATATGCCGATGCATGCTTCAATATTCGATTCTTTTCATGGTTACAGGATGTGTTTTACTGTAATTAACCAACAGGCCTGTACTCCAGTACAATTGAGCAGCTAGCTAGCAGGTGATTTTAATTTTCTGTTGCTGAATTTTGGCGCATGCATGCAGGTGATTGGTTCAGAGCTGTTCGACGTGCTGAGGGAGAAGCATGGCGAGGGGTTCCAGCAGTTCGTGGAGGAGAAGGTCGTCGCTCTGGGCGGAGACATCGTGTACCACAACCTGGGGCTGGAGGCTCCCGTGCTGGAGGACCTGGCCAAGGACATCGACGTCATCGTCAACATCGCTGCAACCACCAACTTCTACGAAAGGTACGGTGCTGCTCTCAATTATATATATACGAGGAAATTGAAAAATGTTTAATGACCGTACGTACTACCCTTCTCATGGGAAACGTGGTAGTAACGTTTTTTCTTTTGCAGATACGATGTTTCGTTGGATGTGAACGTGATGGGGGTGAAGCATCTGTGCCTGTTCGCCAAGCAGTGCGCCAAGCTCAAGATGTTCATGCACGTCTCCACAGCTTACGTGTCCGGCGACAGGACAGGCCTGATCATGGAGAAGCCCATCCGTCCCGGCGAGACACTCCGCGAAGGCACGTACCTCGACATCGACGCCGAGCTGCGCCTCGTCAGAGATGTCAAGAAGCAGCTGATGCTCGCCGCCGACAGCGGCGGCGACGACGCGCAGAAGACGGAGAGGAAGGCCATGAAGGAGCTCGGCATCCAGAGAGCTCGTCACTTCGGGTGGTCCAACACCTACGTGTTCACCAAGGCCATGGGCGAGATGATGCTTCTGCGGCAGCAACAGCAGCAGCAGCTCCGCCGTGGGGACGACGACGACGGCGACGACATGCCGCCGCCCGTGGTGATCATGCGGCCCAGCATCATCACCAGCGTCCGGGCGGACCCGCTGCCCGGGTGGATGCAGGGCACGCGCACCATCGACACGCTCATCATCGGCTACGCCAAGCAGAACATCTCCTGCTTCCTCGCCGACCTCGGCATGGTCATGGACGTCATCCCGGGGGACATGGTGGTCAACGCCATGATGGCGGCGATGGTGGCGCACTCCGAGGAGGAGAGGCAGCAGCAGGCGGTGGTGGTGTACCACGCCACCTCGTCGCTGCGCAACCCGGTCACGTACGACGTGCTCTACCAGTCCGGCCGCCGCCACTTCTACGAGAACCCGCGGGTGGGGAAGAACGGCGAGGTCATCCCCACCAGGGAGATGTACTTCTTCACCACCGTCGCGCGGTTCCACCTCTACATGATCCTCACCTACAAGCTGCCTCTGGAGATTCTGCGCTTGGTCAATCTGCTGCTCTGCGGCATCTTCTCGCGGCTCTACAACGACCTGAACCGCAAGTACAAGTTTGTGATGCATCTTGTTGACGTCTACGCACCATTTGCGTTCTTCAAAGGATGGTAATGTACATATTCTTCAGCTAGCTACCTGCTACATACTAGTACTGTAGTGCATAATTCAATTCACTAATTAATCAAGCTATTCATTCTGGATTATTTCTATATATCTGATCGTGGAATTTCTTTCCTTGGACGATGATGATACGATGATGTGAAGCTTTGATGACATGAACATGGAGCGGCTTAGGCTGACAATGGCGATGAACACCCCTGCAGATCAAATGTTCAATTTCGATCCAAAGATCATCGACTGGGATGATTACTTCTACAGAGTCCACATACCTGGAGTTCTCAAGTACTTGTGCAAGTGAAGCTAGCCTTCTAATTTTATTGCTGCTTCGTCTTGACCTTCCTCCATATAGCTAGTAAAAGCTCTAGTTATATAAGTACGTACTGTATCACGAATGCCAAAATCCATTTGCTGAAAGAAAATGTGTCATATCCTAAGTGGATAAAATTGTTTGTTATATTGAAGAAGCTCAATATATATTAAACAATGATAAAATGTGCTTATTACCCTAACAGATTGCCTCTCTTTTATGTTGCATGGTGATTGAGAACAAGGAGTATGGCTTGAGAGTGTGTGTGAGCCTCTAAGTTGTGTGTGAAAAGTCCATTTGTAACGATGGCTATCCGATCCTTTTATAGTAAGCTCGAACACCCTACAAGTGGGGCCCGATGATCGACAGTGATCTCGGGGCGATCTTATTCTAAAATTCTAAAGTTTCTCCTCTACGCTGCCTCTGATCGCGGCTTGAAGACTCGCCGTCTTGCTGCCTTGGATGCCAGAGGTCCATGCGTAGTCGTTGATGTTGGCAGGAAATGTCTCGTCCAACTGTCTTGTCGTCGTAAGCTACCCACTTGGCCAAGTGGGATAGGCATGCGGCGTCTTCACTGCGATGCGATTGGGCACAATGGTACCTAACAGGAGGCATGCGCCGCGTCATGCGCCTAGGAAAGGCGCTTGTCTTCAATGCTCGACTTGGACAAGGTGCACCACCCGTTCACTCCCGCAACCTACCAGGCATGGCAAGTTGCAAGACGCGTGGCAGCATCGGAGCCAGCCTCTGTGGGGGAGACCGAGTCCTGTACTGCAGCCCACGTGGCAACCTCGGAGCCCGTCTTTGAGGAGGGCCGCCTCGGCAGCCCACGTGTCTGCTAGGCACTTGGTGGTTCCGGAGCCCGCCTCGGCAAGGGAGACCGACCTGGAGCTTCGGGCCACGTGGTAGGACCGGGGCCCATTCTTTTGAGGGATCGGGGTCCCGTTCTGTCAGACACGTGGCAGCCTGGGAGTCCGCCTCTTCGGAGGAGCCCGGTCCCATCCTGAGGTCTACGTGGCAGTATCGGAGTCTGCTCCTCAGGAGGAACGGGGTCTGGGCCTGCTGTACACGTGGCGCCGGGCATTGGACCCTGCTTTAGCGGGAAGGCAGGTTACTTAGGCGTTTTTATCCTGTGCACTGGAGTACCTAGTATCCTGGGTACCGGCAACAGTATAAATGATTTGACTACTTTATGCATCGAGAAGAGACTTTTGGATGAAATCAATATCAGCTCTATCATAGATGACTTTGCATCTTGAATTTTTAAAAGGTTTTTTAATGATATTTGGATAGTTTGTTTTTGTATTTTAAACTTTTTATTGTGACATGATCCGTGTTAATAAGATTTTCTAATATGTTTACAATTGATAAATTATCTTTTATGTTTATGATTAAAGAGGCCCCATGTTCAGTTCACCCCGGGTCACCAAATACTCAGGACCGACCCTGTTTACAACTTGAACTATGCTTACACGCGCAATGCAAACTGTCGGTACCCTAAAAACCGTACACCCCCTGAGGTTACAAAGATCTCGAGGGAAGGCCGTCTACTTGGATTGAAGACACTTGGAGGCCCACTTGTCAGACATGATCGGACCTGCTTCTCCAACATGGTTAATCCCTAGGTCGCCACGTGTACTGCCAAACCGGAGCTACCGCCCACAAGGGGGAAGCTCCGGGCCAAGTACCGAAATGGCACCTCCGGACTTAACCCCTGACCGAGAGAAGCTCCGGACCTGACACGTGTCAGATAGCCCCGGAGCTACCTGCTTCCCACAGCAAGCTCCAGAGCTGCCACGTGTCCAAACGTCGGAGCTGGCAGCCTCTAACCTCCGAAAGACCTTGTAACGGCTCCGGATCTTCAAAGGAGAGCCAAGGACTTCAAGACCCGATTAAGCGTTATTAATGCCATATTAATGACGCTTAAACAGACGATCTTAACACCAGTAACGGCACTGTCAGAGCCCGTTACAGAATCATTAACAGCAATTAATCGTGTATCAATACTAGTAACCGCCGGAGCCACATGTCGAGCCAGGCTGGCTTGTAACGGTCTGTCCTTGTACTATAAAAGGACAGGCTGACGATACACGCGAGACGGACGTTCACGGACGTTGACAAGCAATCATACGTGACAAGCTAATACAACACCAACACACCCGTGGAGTAGGGTATTACGCTCAGGCGGCCCGAACCACGTAGATCCTTGTGTCTCCTGTGTTAAATCACAATTCACCTTCTTGAGTCTCCGCGCGCCCACACCGAACCACAAACTCCTTCAACACTTTAGCAGTGTTAGGAGATCTGCCGACTCCAACAGTCGACAGTTGGCGCGCCAGGTAGGGGGCACCTGAGATTTTCGAGAATGGTGAACTCCGCGGCTGGATCATCCAACGGCCAACCTGCTGCTCAGGCTGTTGGGGGCAATCCCTCCAACAGGCAGCCACCAGCAGGAGCCTCAGCACCAGCAGTAGCCACACTCCCACCACCACCATCTTCTCCAGCAAATCGTGCTGGGCAACGTGATGGTGCGCCGGCGTCACTTACTGCGTCGGTAAGTCATGACAACCCGGAACACGCGCTCCATGCAGCGCGTGCTCTTCTCCAACGTCCACCACCTCCGGATGCATCTCGAGATGCAATGGAGCAGTGGAGGGCCGATGTGGAGCATTTGGTCGCAGCAGCGGCCGAATGCCTCAACAACCAGGGTCCTCCTTCTTCAGGACGGGCCCCGTCGCAGTGGCGGACTTTGTCTGGTAGACTTGGTCCGCACGTCTCCAACAACAGGAGACGATCTGCGTCACAACAGGTGACGTCGTTGCCCTCTGGGGCACGACGCACCCATACGGTATCCAGGCTTTCGACTCATGACCTCCGAGCGGAGCTTGATCGCCGATACCGCCAACAGGATGGCCGTGTCCATATCGAGCGCGCTCGTGAAAGACGGGAAGCTCGGGACCTTTCTACTCTGGAAGGAGTAGGAGGAGGCTGTTCAGCCCTAGCCATGCACCTGCGCATGGTTAGATGGCCACAGAAGTTCTGGCCACACCTGCCGGAAAAATTCGACGGGACTGTCAACCCTGCCGAATTCCTTCAGATATACTCCACTGCAATCTTGGCAGCTGGAGGAAACGAGGCTGTAATGGCCAATTACTTTCCAGTGGCCTTAACTGGGACCGCCAGGTCCTGGTTTATGAGCCTTCCACCCAACTCTATCAACAGTTGGGAGGAGCTGTGCCGTCAGTTCACTGCCAAATTTGGGAGTTCATACACCCGACCAGGCACTGAACTGGACCTTTTTGCGGTCGTGCAAAAAGGGGGAGAATCTTTGCGGTCCTTCATCCAGAGGTTCTCTCAGGTACGCAACACAATCCCTTCTATCTCAAGCGCTTCTGTCATTGTGGCATTCAGACAGGGCGTACGGGACAAGAAGATGTTGGAGAAGCTGGCGATCAAAGATATCACCAGCGTCACGAAACTCTTCAGCCTGGCAGACAAATGTGCCAGAGCTGCAGAGGGCCGTGAAATGCACTCCAAACCAGCCTCGGAGGATCACAAGAAATCCTCCAAAGAAGAAGCCGCTACCTCCGGGGGTGGCAAGAAGAAAATGAAGACCAACGGCAAGAAGAAGTTGTCGGCCGGCACATCCAACGTTGCAGCTGCTGCAACTCCGGGAGGCCGGGGGCCACCCCCCGAGAAGCGAACTCGACCGTCTTTCGAAGACGGTGGCAAACCCAAAGTGTGGTGTCCCATTCACAAAACGGGCAGCCACGGTTTGGAAGACTGCCGGGAGGTCCAAAACCTTGCCGAGCGCTACAACAAGCGCCGGGAAGGGTCCCCTTTCCGACAGAGGGAAGGAAAACAAAAGGTCGACGAAGCTCCGGTTGAAGAGGAGTTAGGGTTTTAGGACCCCAAAAAGGTCCTGAAGGCCGTCTACACCTCCGTCGATGATGACTCTGACGTCTCTGACAACGAGCGTCGGAAAACCATGAACACCATTTTTGGTGGATCATGGGACATCACCTCCCGTCGCGTCATCAAGACTATGCGGCGGGATATGGCCGCTGTAGCTCCTACAGCTAGACCGGAGCCACATCAAAAGTGGATGGACACATCCATCACTTTTGATGCTTCGGACTGTCCTCAAAGCATGGTCAGAGCTGGACAGTTACCTTTGATGGTATCTCCCACCATCAATAACATTCAACTCCATCATGTTATGGTGGACGGAGGTTCGGGGCCGAACCTCATAAGCTTTGAAGCTTTTACCAAGCTTCAGCTCCGACCTTTGGATCTCCATCCCTCTCGACCTTTCTCCGGAGTAGGTCCGGGGGCCATTACCCCACTCGGAGCTATAACTCTCCCCATTACCTTCGGGACACGGGAGAAGTATCGCACCGAGAAGTTGGTCTTCGACGTCGCTCAGATCAACTTACCATTCAACGCCATCTTGGGTAGACCTGCCCTATACAAATTTATGGCAGCTGCTCATTATGGATACCTGGTGTTGAAGATGCCAACACCAGTAGGCGTTCTCCGGATCCGCGGAGATCGCACCGCCGGAGTAACTGCTCTCGAGGAGCTCCATGCACTCACCACGGTGCAAGAGGAGGACTCCAGACAGGAGCAAGCTCCGAAACCCCCGAGCATTCGTCAACGAGGCTCAACCTCTGCATCCCATGTGCAGCCAAGCGGCGACACCGACATTCCCGTCAAAGTCGTCCAAATTGGTTCCGATGCCGCTCAAACCACCCGTATATCGGGAGGGTTGAACTACAAATAGGAACTCGCGCTCATCACTTTCCTCCGGGCTAATGTTGACGTGTTTGCCTGGCAACCGTCACAAATGCCTGGGATCCCCAGGGAAGTGATTGAGCACAATCTGAAGATTTACCCCGATGCTCGGCCTGTGCATCAGAAGCCTCGGAAGCAATCCATAGAGCGGCAGAACTTCATCCGACAAGAAGTGAAGAAGTTGCTCGAAGTCGGATTCATCTGAAAAGTCTTCCATCCAAAATGGCTGGCGAACCCAGTCGTTGTGCCCAAGGCCGGCGGGAAGCTTCGGATGTGCATCGACTACACCACACTGAATAAGGCATGTCCAAAAGATCCATTCCCACTACCTAGAATAGATCAGATAGTGGATTCCACCTCCGTGTGTGAGTTACTGTGTTTCCTAGACGCATATTCTGGGTATCATCAAATCAGGATGTCTAGGGAGGATGAAGAGTATACTTCATTCATCACAGTAGATGGATTGTATTGTTACACAGTCATGCCATTTGGTCTCAAGAATGCAGCTTCAACTTTTGTACGAGCTATGTACAAAACTTTTGAAGAACTTATCAGAGACATAGTGGAAGTGTACGTCGATGACATCGTGGTCAAGGTCAAGAACAAGGAGTCCCTCTTGGACACCTTGCAGGCTGTCTTCGACAAGCTGCGGGCCACCCGCACGAAGCTAAACCCAGACAAGTGTGTCTTCGGGGTTAGCTCCGGAAAACTTCTTGGTTTCCTGGTAAGTCATCGGGGCATAGAGGCTAATCCGGCGAAGATAAAAGCCATTGAAGACATGTGGCCACCAACCCGCATCAAAGACGTCCAAAAGTTAACTGGATGTCTAGCGGCCCTCAGCCGGTTCATATCAAGACTGGCGGAACGGGCACTTCCCTTCTTCAAGTTGTTGAGGAAGTCCGGACCATTCCAATGGTCCGAAGAAGCAGAGAAGGCATTCCAGGAGCTGAAACAGTTCCTCACCACCCTACCAATTCTGGTAGCTCCGAACCCTGGTGAGCCTTTGTTGCTTTACATTTCAGCTACTGACGAAGTCGTCAGTATGGTTCTGGTTGCGGAGAGACCGGAACTACCCCATACTCAGGAATCCAGACCCCTTCAGGAGGGTCCGGAGGTTCCTGAAAGTGAGTCTGGGTCCCAGCTCCCAGACTCAAATCCACAAGAAGTCACTTCAGAAGACCCAGACTCCTCTAAGAGGGTCCAGGTCATTTCTGAAGAAGCTTCGGGTTCCTCCAGCCAGAACGCGGAAGTCCCCGAAGAGAATCTGGACTCCTCCGACAGGGTCCGGATCAATGAAGAGGAAACCCCAGACCCCTCCGGGAGGGTCCGGACTATTCAACGCCCGGTATACTTCATCAGTGAAGTATTACATGATGCCAAGACTCGATATCTAGAGGTGCATAAGCTGCTTTATGCAATTCTTATTGCCTCCAGGAAGCTTCGACACTACTTCCAAGCTCACAAAGTCTCAGTGGTGACCTCTTATCCACTTCGAGCGATCTTGCATAATCCCAATTCAACTGGGAATATTGCAAAGTGGGCAGCGGAATTGGCTGAATTCGATCTCGAATTCATTTCGAGGCAAGCAATCAAGAGTCAAGCGTTGGCGGATTTCGTGGCGGAATGGACTCCTTCTCCATCAAACCCTGGGGGCCCCAGTGAACAGAAGACGGAGCATCAAGCTCCAACCTTCACCGAGCCTCACTGGACCCTCTACTTCGATGGATCCATGCAGAAGCAGGGGGGCGGAGCTGGAATCCTTCTCCTTGCATCGACTGGGGAGAAGGTGAAATACATGGTGCACCTTGACTTCAAGGCAACCAACAACATGACGGAGTATGAAGCACTCACCTACGAACTAAAGGTGGCACTGTCATACGGTGTCAAGCAACTGCTGGTCAAAGGAGACTCACAACTCATCATCAAGCAGGTGAAGGGTGAATGCTCCTGCAATAATCTCCAGCTAGCTGCTTACCTCCTTGAAGTCCAGGGGCTTCAGAAGGACTTTGAAGTCCTAGACCTCCACCATGTTCAGCGTGCCCACAACGCTGAAGCTGACGAACTCTCGACGAAAGCGTCAACCGGAGCTCCAGCTCCTGAAGGAACTTTTGTCCGGAGATTGCCGAAACCC
Organism: Tuctoria greenei; assembly: GCA_036927565.1. Taxonomy (NCBI): domain Eukaryota; kingdom Viridiplantae; phylum Streptophyta; class Magnoliopsida; order Poales; family Poaceae; genus Tuctoria; species Tuctoria greenei. Next base: position 116,112 of record JAYESD010000061.1, on the reverse strand, counting down.
ACAGTTCAGCCTGCCAAACTGAACGAAGGGGGCGAGATCAGCATCCCGAAGCTGACGGTCCCGATGGCCCTATTACCATGGCAGCCATCAAGGGTCGTAGGTGCTGCCGAAAGCTCCGAGCAACCCAGCACGCAAGACTCAAATGCTCAAGTTAGTTCCGATGCATGGATCTCGGAGATCCGGAACTACTTGAAAGACAACATCCTTCCTGACGATGATGTATCCGCTGACCGGGTAGTCAGATTGGCTAAAAGATACACGCTGGTAGAAGGGGATCTCTACCGGCGCGGTGCCAACGGCATCCTAATGCGGTGCATCACAAGGGAAGAAGGCTGCGAGCTCCTCGCAGAAATCCATGGAGGCGAGTGTGGGAACCACGCATCTTCCCGCACGCTAGTCGGAAAAGCCTTTCGGCATGGCTTCTACTGGCCTACAGCGCTCCAGGATGCCACTGAGCTGGTGAAGAAATGCGAAGCATGCCAATTTCATACAAAGCAAATTCATACACCTGCTCAGCCCTTACAAATGATACCTCCTACATGGCCCTTCGCTGTGTGGGGGATGGACATCTTGAAACCCTTCCCAAGAGCCGTCGGAGGTTACAAGTTCCTGTACGTCGCCATTGACAAGTTCACCAAGTGGCCGGAAGCAACTCCAGTTGTGACGATCAACAAGCAATCTGCTATCAACTTTCTGCAATCCATTGTAAGCAGATTCGGAGTCCCAAACAAGATCATCACTGATAATGAGACTCAATTCACAAGCTCTGCATTCCAAGGATATTGCGAAGACCTCGACATACAAGTTTGCTATGCCTCCGTAGCTCATCCAGCCAGCAATGGCCAAGCCGAGAGAGCAAATGCAGAAATCCTTAAAGGACTCAAAACGCGCACCTATGAGCGCTTGAAAAAGCACGGAGCCAACTGGATCGAAGAGCTTCCGCCCACTCTATGGGCCAACAAGACTTCTCCAAACCGGTCAACCGGAGAAACACCCTTCTTTCAGGTGTACGGAGCTGAAGCAATCCTTCCTCCGGAAATCACCTTGGGTTCGCTCCGGGTCCGGACCTTCGACGAAGCCGCGCAGGACCAGCTCCGGCGTGAAGACCTAGACCTCCTCGAGGAGGGAAGGTGCCAAGCAGCTGTTCGGAATGCCCGATATCGCCAAGCTCTACGGCGTTATCACCAGCGGCATGTACACAACCGACAGCTCGAGGAAGGCGATCTGGTGCTACGGAGAATACTATCCAGAGAAGGGTTAAACAAACTCTCCCCCAGCTGGGAGGGGCCCTTTCGAGTGATCAAAGTATCCTGTCCCGGAAGCGTTCGCTTGGCTACCGAGGATGGGACACCTCTCCCAAATCCTTGGAACATCGAGCACCTCCGTAAGTTCTACACTTAATACCACGGAGGTGAGTCTTGAGTAACTTGAGATGTATGTTATAGAGTCATTGTACATAGTCGGGTAGTTCCTCTGGGAGAGCAGCCGGACCTTTCCCGAAAGGTCCGCAAAGCTCATGCAGCACTTGTCACAGTCTCCAGACTAAAAGTGTGGCTAACTACCCTGGGTCAAACGAGAAACCAAACACACTTAGCCTGGTCCTGTACCCTAAGAGTGTACTTATTTCCCCTGTACCCCGGACCTATAATGAAAGACATCTTCATGTGAAATAGACTCCACGTGCATTCATTTTGTGCAGGCTCGACATTTTTATTTTTCTCTTTCTTGTCTATAACAGAGACGTGCAATTCTTAAGAAATTTTTAGTTCGACCGGTTTATATACGATTCGAGTTGTATTGTCAGATCTTTTGGATTTAAATATCGTTTATGGCCAACTCGCCTGAAAGTCGCCAAGCCAATCTAGGGCCGGAGTGCGCTATCGACTTAGCCTGGTCAAGCACCCTAAGTACGCCACTCTACCTACACCCCGGCAGACCGAAGTAAGGCGGGTCCATGGACAATTGGATCTAAGAGAAAAGACAACGCATCCAGTTGTATTTAAAATCGCGTTCAACTTAAAATTTTCTTGAGAATCGTAAGCCGCGACGAAATTATAGACAAGGAACGAATTTTACTATTTTTCTTGGCTTAAGTGTGCAGGAAAAATAAACTCTACGTGATGGAGAAAAGCCGGAGCTAACCAAGCTCCGACTCCCCCAAGGGGGTCAACCGTCGACGCTGAGTAAAAGATGGTGAGAAGACCCCGTAAATGGAGTCTGTTGCCAACAAACCAAGTGTTGGCAAAGGTCACTGCCGGAGCTACTAAGCTCCGACACCTCGGAGGACTAACTATCGACGCTCTACGTGTTGATAGAGGCTATTGCCGGAGCTACCAAGCTCCAGCGATGGACAATGCCGGAGCTTCTAAGCTCCGACAACTTCAGGGGACCTTCACTATCAAAGACTTCGGACCTAAATTCTACAAGTTCGGAGCAAATTCGTCTTCAACAAAACTCAATATCCTTTTGGTACATGTTCACAATCAAATTGTGTACATCTACCAGGGGGCCAAGTGAAGATAAAGATGTTGAAGACAAAAAATGAAATCCGCAAAAATTTGGAGATTTCATTCATCTGGAGACAGGAGATTACATCTGGAGACAAGGGATTACAAAATTGAGGAAGAAGAAGAGAAAATACAAGTGAGAGCTAAAGAGATGGTCCTAGACCCTATGGAAGAACTCGTCGACCTTCTGGGCGACCTCCGACACGTTGGCTCGGGTAGCTTCGCCTTCTCCTTCGACGGGGCCTTCAAGCACCGGGTCTAGAGGAAATTGAGGGTTCCGGCTGGTGTAGCACGTCAGCACATATTCTGTGACGTTCCTCGCCAGGGATTGCCCCTCGACCTCCAGTTGGTCCGCGATGACGTCGCCCACCTTGGAGAGCTTGCTACCTGCCGCGCTCAATGCCTGCAGCGCAAGGTCCGGCTCCGGCTCCGGATCATCCGGGCGCACGGGGTTGAAACCCATCGGCGTCAGCGCATCATTGGCCTTGCCCAGGAACTCCCAAATCTGCAGGGAGTCCGCCGTCCTCAGGCTCTTCACCTCTTCCAGGGATCTCTTGGCCGCCGTCAGTTCGGAATTCTCACGGGCGAGGCGCTCAACTTCTTTGGCGTTTTGCTAAATCTTTGCAGCAACCCGCCTCTCAAGTCTTCCGAGCTCCTCCTCCCGGAGGTGGATCTTGTTCCGACGATCGACCAGGTCCTTCTCCCTAGCCTCCACTTTCTTCTCCCGGGCAACAAGGGCACACTCGTATTCGTAGAGTTCCTGCCCCCGCACCCAGGTCTTCTCCTCTTCCTCGAGGCAGCGCTCTTCCAACTTCTTAGTGCGCTCCTCGAGGCCCTTGTCAGCCAGAGCTACTTTCTCGGCGAGCTCCTATTCCCTCCTCAGGACGTCATCCCGCAGCTCCAGGAGTTTCTGCTCTTCGTCCTCGAGCCGTCTCTCCCTCCCTTTGAGTGCCTCTCGGCGCTTGATGAGTGCGGCATTGATGGCCTCAAGCTGTTCGTGCCGAGCATTGGCCGCGTCGTTGGCAGCCTTGGCCTGATCGTGGATCTCCCGGGATTGAGTGTCGAGGGCATGAGTCATGCTCTCCCTGTCATCCAACAGCTTATCCCAGTACTCCAGGCGGATCTTCTCCCCCTTGTCGTCCGCTAGCCTCGACTGCGCCAGCTTAGTCTCGAAGTGGAGCCAATTACGCCACCGCCTAAGGGTTTGGCGCTCCTCTTCAAGAGCCTTGCTGTCGTGGAAGAAGGCCAGTTGGACCTGACGTAGACTGGAGCAGACGTTGTCGATAGACATCGACAGCGGGATGGGCTCCGGACCTGCTGGGGTCTCCTCCGCTGGTTCCAGCGGGTCTTCACATACAAAAATTGGGTCCCACTCTACGAGAGTGGAACCCTGAGCTTCCAAGGCACTAGGGCCGTCCTCGGAATGGCCTCAGTCGCCATCAAAGAAGGCCCCGCCGCCAAGTCTTCATTCGCCCCCTCGGGCAGGGGGCCAGCGACTTCGCTTGGGCACTCCGGCTCGGCCGCAGGTACCATCAACGTTGTCGCCTCCGGAACAGGAGCTGATACAGGCTCCGACCGGGACACCTCTTCCGAGGGAGGCTCGAGCTCCCTCGCCTCTTCAACCGCTGGCTCTGTGACCGGCGCTCCAACAATAACCGGCTCAGCGACCGGTACTTCGGAGGTAACCGGCTCAACTACCGGAAATACCTCGACTTCCGGCTCGCATGTCGGAGCTTCAGTCACCCCCGGCTCAATCGTCGGGGCTTCGACAAGTTCCGGCTCTGAGGCCGGGACTACTACTTCTTCCGGCTCTACAGTCGGAGCTTCCACTACTGCAGCACCAGGACCCGGAGCTTCAACCTCTGAGACAAGTGCCGCCGGCGTGTCTTCACTCCCGTGGTCCGGCGCTACCACGGGAAATTCTGGGGACGAGTCGAGGTTCATGACCACGACAGCCGGCGCCGGAGCTGTCGCAGCCTCAGCCACCACCTGGGGCGGCACTGGGACAGGAGCAGAAGCTCCCACGGCCTCAGACATCGTGGCCGAGGGTGGAGCTTCACTCCCCTTCTTGGGGACGCTGCAGAGGATGGATAAAGAAAATTAACAAACAATCGCTACAATTAAAAAGTTAACCAAGGTAAAGATCAAAAATTACCTTGGGAGTCTTCCGCACCAGCTTGCGCGGAACCTTTTTCCCAGACGTTCCGGGCTGGCCATGGTCGGCGTAGGAGCTCCGGGAGGCCCCCCAGAACTTGTCGCAGCCACGGGCGTTTCCCGGGTCGAGGCTCTCCTCGATCGGGAGGAACCCCTGGACCTGGAGGCTCCCACCGTCCCAGGTGCCGGAGTCGTGCACCCGGAGCTAGCACCCCAGGAGGGCTCCACCACGGGGACAGACGCGCTCCGGGAGGATCCCACTGCAGGAACAGTATCGTTCCGGAAGGACCCCACTATGGGGACAGTCGCCACGGCGGCAGAAGATCTTCCCCCCCTGGGGAGAAGGAACCGAGGCGGAAGTAGCGGGCCTGACGGACCTTCCGTCGGCATGTCGTAGCTTCCTCTTCCGACTCTCCGGCTCCTCCGCCAGCTCCTTGCCCTTGTCGATGACCTCGACCCTCGGCTGTGGAGTAGGGACCGAGCCGTCTTCGGGCACCCCGGGGATTGCCACCCGGGTGGTTGGTCTTCTCTCGACGACACCAAGGTCGTCAAGCGTGGGCATCGTCCGCCAGAGCTCCCTGCTGAACTCCACTTCCATGTTCCAAGGTCCTCGTCCATCACGCTGTTGAGGGCCCAAGCGAGCTTCTCCCTCCTCTTCAGCGGCGCCCACCTGTTGGTCAGGAAGTTGCAGAACACCGCCTGGGGAGTCAATACTCCCTCCACGCATCGGCGGATCCTGGTCAGGGCAGGGTCAAAAGCTTCCGCCAGCACCGGAACTTCACTCCATATCGACGTGTCGATGCCGGACAGACCGTCTAGCAGCTCCAACCGCTCATGCTCCTCCATCCTAGGGATGGCAACGGTTATAATACCCGCGGATAATGCCTCCAATTACCCAAACCCGTTTGTCAAAAACCGTACCCGTATCCATATCTGATACCCGCAACGGGTCCAATCCATTACCCATACCCGTACCCGCGGGTATTTTTTACCCGCGGGTATACCCGTTACCCGAAACTGCCTAACCCAGTTACAACAGATGCAGTTACAGGCACAATTTAAATTCATCACTGGCAGTCACAATTCAACAACAAAAATGTAAAATAAAACACATGTTCAGCAGTTCAACAAATTACAAGCATAAGTCCTGATCAAAACAGAACTACAAATGTTCAACACATGCATTCACAATAACAATGTGTTGACCATATGTCCATAATAAAACTCCACAGCAGTCCTAACACAACAATTCAACACATACATCAATAACAACAACACAAAATAGACTCCAATCTAAACTTTCATCTCAACATGTCAGGTGGCACTCCAACTCTTCAAATCCAAAGTGACAGCTGACTAGTTCACCAAATGAATGAGAAATTGGCCACAATAGCATAATGTTAACCTACATGGACTGGTTCATCAAATTGTGTTAACCCACAATACCAGAAACCTGCACAAACTGCTGAACCTAGCTAACCCTAAGAGTTGGATCTAAAAAAATCGATTCTTGAACATCTAAACTAATCAAGAGCACGGGATTTACCTGGCTCAACACAAACCAAGTTTGGAGCAGGCGAAGCGCCGGGTGGCCGGATCTCGAAGCTGGCGGTGTGGTCAGTGGAGATTCGGTCTGGACCGTGGTGGTCGGATCTGTGGAAGAGGACGTGGGGAAGAGTCAGACGCCGGCAAGCTGGGGTGGCAGCGTCAAGATTCAGTTGCGGCAAGACTTACGGTGATGAGCGGCGAGCCGATTTGGTAGCGGGAGACGGCAACAGGACGGTGGGTTGGCCGTCGGCCCGTCGCCCGTTGGGAGGCCAAGTGGCGGTCCTGGCGGAGTGGGGACTGGGGAGTCAGGAGGCCGAGTAAGCGTGGCGGTCCTGGGCTCCTGGCTGGCGGAGGCCGGAGGGTTGGCCGTCGCCCTCGCCGACGCCGAGTCGGGACTCGGGACGGGACAGGAGTCTCGGGACTTCTGGGCTGGCGGCTGGGTCTGGGTGGAAAGGAAGTGGTGGGAGCCTGGGAGGCTCAAACCCTAACATCTCATATATTTATATACTTGATTTTTTTGGGCCCATCTGTTAGTACGGGTTTCGGGTAAACGGTTTTGGATATGGGTTTTTTATACCCGATAAGAATTACCCATTGGGTACAATTTCTTACCCGAATCCGTACCCGCGGGTATAGATTCGTACCCAAACCCGTACCCGTCGGGTCGGGTATCCGCGGGTACGCGGGTATTGGGTACCTGTTGCCATCCCTACTCCATCCTGACGACTATCCAATCTTTCTTCCAGTCATCCCACTTCCCGGAAGGGAACGACCGGAGGTACTTGAATGGGCACTTCTTGCGCTTCACGAAGTAGTAGAAGCCAAGGTACTCATTGCTCCGGCCGGTGGTGTGAACGGTGAAGAAGGTTCGGAAGAGCTCGACGCAGGGGGGGATGCCCACCCACATCTCGCAGAAGTGGACAAAGATGGACACGAGGAGAATGGAGTGAGGGCCAAGGTGGTATAGCTGCAGACCATAGAAGTCTAGCAGCATCAAGAAGAAAGAAGAAAAAGGTGGGATCAGCCCCACCATGGCGTACGAAGAAAAGTACACCATCTCGCCAGCGCGCTCCTTCTCAAAGGGGAGCTCTCCGCCGGCACAAACCAAGCGGTTGAAGAAGTCCGAGGACCACCCCATGAGGGCCCGGACCTTCTTCAAATCGTTGTCAGTCTTCAGGCGACTCTCACGCAGACCCAACTCCATCGCGGCATAGCTAGGCAAGAGAAGAGGAGCGAAGTACGAGTCGGAAGTTTGAGCGCAAGATCAGATGAGAGGCGTAAAGAACTCCCGACGGTGCGCGCTTTCCTTCTTAAGTAAGCCCTCGCAACGCTTGGGTGGAAATTGCAGGGAAGTCGAAGATACTACTCAAGAATTCAACCCAGCCGATGACAAGAGGGCCCGGGACCACCCCGACGATCAAGTTGAAGCTCTTACCCAGGGGAACGGTTGTCATCACGAGGCGGGAAATCCAAAGGCGGCGGCCTGACAGGGCGCGCGGAACCGATATGGTTTTCGTATCGGGAACCGGCGACCTTCAATTGCGTGAGATCCGCACGTCAAAGATCTCATCTGCCGCCTGAGGTGCGCCACGCGGCGGGATCTAACTGTAAAACCCTACCAACGGCACCTCCGAAGACCCTTGAAAACCCAGTTCAAGAGTCGCAAGGATGGACCCACCTCCGACGGAACGACTTCACCCCAGTGACCTTCCTCGGAGGTAGGTCCAGGGGGCCACTGTCGGTACCCTAAAAACCGTACATCCCCTGAGGTTACAAAGATCTCGAGGGAAGGCCGTCTACTTGGATTGAAGACCCTCGGAGGCCCACTTGTCAGACATGACCGGACCTGCTTCTCCAACATGGTTAATCCCTAGGTCGCCACGTGTACTGCCAAACTGGAGCTACCGCCCACAAGGGAGAAGCTCCGGGCCAAGTACCGAAATGGCACCTCCAGACTTAACCCCTGACCGAGAGAAGCTCCAGACCTGACACGTGTCAGATAGCCCCGGAGCTACCTGCTTCCCACAGCAAGCTCCGGAGGTGCCACGTGTCCAAACGTCGGAGCTGGCAGCCTCTAACCTCCGGAAGACCTTGTAACGGCTCCGGATCTTCAAAGGAGAGCCAAGGACTTCAAGACCCGATTAAGCGTCATTAATGCCATATTAATGACGCTTAAACGGACGATCTTAACACCAGTAACGGCACTGTCGAAGCCCGTTACAGAATCATTAACAGCAATTAATCGTGTATCAATACTAGTAACCGCTGGGGCCACATGTCGGGCCAGGCTAGCTTGTAACGGTCTGTCCTTGTACTATAAAAGGACAGGCCGATGATACACGCGAGATGGACGTTCACGGACGTTGACAAGCAATCATACGTGACAAGCTAATACAACACCAACACACCCGTGGAGTAGGGTATTACGCTCAGGCGGCCTGAACCACGTAGATCCTTGTGTCTCATGTGTTAAATCACAATTCACCTTCTTGAGTCTTTGCGCGCCCACACCGAACCACAAACTCCTTCAACACTTTAGCAGTGTCAGGAGATCTGCCGACTCCAACAGTCGACACAAACCATTCAGGCTCAATACAAGTTTGTAACAACATTCAAAGGATGTTTATCTGGGCAATTTTTGATGCTCCAAAAGTTTCAATATCACTCAACAAGGTGCAAGAAAATGAAGAAAGTGAAATGCACCTAAGGTCCTTGCAACTCGTTTTCCAACTACACTAGCTCATTCATAAAACCATCCAAAATGATGTCGCCTCCTCCTGGGAGCAAGTCCATGGGCTGGTGGCCGCCCTCTAATCCTCCATTGCGCAGGTGACTGAAACATCCTCCTTCCCAAAGGGAGCAGGTGTGTTCGTGTCTGCATCCTTCTCCTTCGTTCTCCCGTGTGCTAGTGGCCTCCTTCGAGCAATGAGCCTGTGTGCAGGTGGCCGCTGCCGCCACCTCCTCCCCAGAGAGAAGGTGCGTCCGTGGCTGCAACACCCTTGTAACACCCAAAATTTCAAACTTTGTAAATCAACCTTTCAAATATATTAGAGTGCATTTGAGTTTGCATTTTGGTGTGAAAGTTTAAATTCAAAACGTGTAGAACTCGATAGAAATTTGAAATTCAAATCAAATCAAATCAGAAAAGAAAAAGAAAAGAAAAATAAAAGGGAAAACTTGCGTCTGGGCCGAATCTGGCCGCGGCCCATTTCCTCCCCTGCCAGCCCAGTCGCGCCCTCCCTCTCTCTTCTCTCTCTGGCCGCCCAGGCCCGCGTGTCGGCACCTCCCTCCCCCTCTCATTTCTTCCCCGCGGCGCAACCGTCACCCGTGCCCTGCGCAACGACCGCGCCCCCGCGCCCATGTTCTGCGCCGTGCCCACGCCCCCCTCACCTCGGATTAGCGCCCAATTTTCGAACCCCGCACGCGCGCCATAACCGCCGACCTCGCCGCAGCTATAAACTACTCGCCGCCCCCAAGTTCCCCTCCCTTCCGAGCTCTCAAACCCTAGCCCTCTCTGTTCACGGTAAGTCACCAACATTCTCGCCGATTGCCACGCGATTTCCTCCATGAGCCTAGCCTAACGTGTTCGCCGCACTGCCAGACACGCGCCAGACACACTCGCTTGGGAGATCGCCGTCGCGCCGTCGATTTCGTCGATCGCTGGTAAGCCTCTGCCGCCTCTCAACGTCGATCGCCCCCGGGGATCATGTTTCCTCTCTTCTAATGTGTCGAGCGCGTTAACCGTTTTGCCAGGAAGCTCTCGGACCTCTTCGCGCGAAAGATTAAAGGTCGCTGCTTCGACCTCATCGCTCGTTGTCGACCTCCACCGTGCCCCATCGCCGCGAACGTCCTTCCAAGCTTCCCCGAGCCTCGCTAACACCTCCGGTGAGTTTCGCCGTGCTTCCCCATACGTTGTAGCGCACTTAGATTCGAGAATTAGGTTAAATTTCGCATGAACTTGCGAATTCCGGTGAGATCGCCGCCGTCGGCCGTCGGGCGCCGCTGCGCGCCGCGCTGACGTCGGTTAGAGCCGACGTGGCTCGACCAGAGCCGTCCATACGCGACCAACAGCTAGGATTAGAAGCGGCATACCGGTTCGCTTTCATAAAATCTGGGCCGCCCAGATTGAATCCAACGGTTGACATTTAAAGGACCCCGCGCGCCTGCCATTTTACACCGGGGCCCTTGCAGTTTTGCGGACTAGCCCCTGTAGAATTAGGTAATTATACTGAAACCGAGGGAAATCTCAATTTAGCCTCTGGACTTAAAGAAAATTATGTATGAACTATGAAATTCAAGTCTAGCCCCTGAAGACTTGTTTAATATTGTTTTTAGCCCCTGTCCAGTTAGGGAAACTTACAGTCTAGCCCCTGGATAGTTTAAAAACTATTTTCAGCAATTATAATATTTTCAGATTTACTAAAAATTATAATAAAAATAGAAACAGATGTAGAAAAATGAATAAAAATTTATAAAATTCAGAACAAATATTTAGACAACTTAAAAATATATTTTATTGCTGTATAAATTTAAATAATTCATTTTAGCCACTAAAATTTATGTAGAAATTATATTTAATTGAGGGATAATCATATAAAATTATTTTAGGCTTAGAAACAAATATCACCTAGCATTAAAAACTATTTAATGCATTAATATAATCTAAAATAATATAATAATCATAAATAATTATATTTGCATGTAGAAAAATCCCCAAAAATGTGTATTAAGCATAAAAATAATTGTAAAAGTGTTATAAAATGGTAAATCACATTTCTAACACATGAAATTCACCTTTAATGAATATCATTAAATGAACTAATGCACATACACATTAAATCTCTCGTAGGTACGCAATTGCGTAGACTTTTGTGATTGTGTGCACATTTTTGTTTAACATTGTATGTAGTACTTATTGCATGTTATTCTCTTCGAGTAGACCCGGTTCCCTAGTCGGAGACCAACTTCCAAGAACTTCAGTTCGACAACCACTTCGAAAGAGGCAAGTGTCCTTGACCGTCTTGCACCTTTTTAAGGGTTTAGTTAGTTGCATGTTAATTAATATGAATCCTATGCTATGCCTTGTTGTTTTACGTGTTACCTTGTCGCTTGGGTTATGGAAGGGTGGTATGGGATTTACTTTACGCTTAGCCATGCATAATAGTTGGGTGGGAAAACATTGACCATACTTATTACTCATGACTTATTATGATGATTATGATTATAATATTGGAAATGGATTGTAGTAAATAGAAATCTGGCGGGTTGGTTTGAATAGTATGGTGCAGTACGCACGAGACCCGGGATTTAGGGATTGAACCTTACCGGATTCTAAGGACCGGTTTATAGAGTAGCCACTAAGCTATACAATATCGCCACAAGACTGAGTATGGAGCAGCTTGGTCAATTAATTAGGTCTCTCCCGATTTAGTGCTGGTAGTTGGACAGTGCGGGGAATTGATTCAGCGTATCTGCCTTGTGATCCGCATGGCTCAAGAGGGGGATTCTAATGGCAGAGGTAAAATGGACTCTAGGAGACAGAGCGGTGAAACCTCAGAGGGCCGGTTACTAGTCGGGAGGACCTTTGTAAAGACCTCGTAGTGATCTCCTGGTCGCACACCTACGGAAGTGTGTAATGTGACCGACGGGTCACGGGCATCAGGGAGGTTTGCTTAGTCTACCTGGCAACAGGGGATGAAATCACGACTTGTGGGTAAAGGATACATTCTCTGCAGAGATTGGAAAACTGTCATGACAGCCGTGCTCATAGACAAGAGTGGCTTAGTGTCGAATTCATAATTAGTTCATGATTGGGATGATGGTGGGATTCCTGGATCTGGAAATACATATGTGCTATTACTTCTTACTTATTATTTTTACTATAAATTGGATTGGGTGGAATCACCTAGTTATAGGTTGCTTAATGAAAGCTAACGTATAGGTAATGCGTAGTGCTGACAACCATTATGAGCCTTCCTTGTTGTAGCCTCCATTTCATCTCTCTTCCTACACTTGCTGAGTACTCCATGTACTCAAAGCGATTCTCTCTCTCCCCCTCCAGCCTATGAAGAAGAAGAAGTAGTAAATGAAGAGTTCTACGCTGATTCGGAGGAGATGTTCTAGGCGGGCGTACCCTCGTGCAACTGCCTGTAGATTGAAGAAAGCGTCACGCTGCTACTGTCTTCCTACTTATCTGTGTATTTACTTTACTATTGTTTATTTGAGACCTACGGGTCATTGCTGTAAGACCTATTTGTATTTTGAACATGGCTTGTATTATGATACTATTTACTTTTCGTCTACACATGTATGAATAAACTGATCATGGCATACATGTGGAATGCATCTGGTAAGCTTGTTTGGACCAGGTGTGACAACCCTCCTCCTTTTCCTCCTCCCTCCGTGCACTGATGGATTCCATGGAGCGATGAGCTAGTGTGTCTGTGGCCGCCACCACCTCCTTCGAGGGAGCATGTGTGCGTGCTGCCTCCTTATTTGTCTGCATCTGAATGCTCAACATATTGTAAAGGAAATACAGAGAGACCATTACGACCAGTATGAGGAATAACACAAGCAACATAGCTATCCGTCCAATGTATCTCTTGTCCTCTGTGCTAGCCTTCCTGTTGACAAAGAATGAAAATAAAATTGATCAAACCACACATCATTGATTGTTCAACACAAATGAGGTCGTCAATACCTTGTGGACGTGCTCAAAGAATCTAATTTTCGTGACATATCTCAAGTAAGGATGGCAATGGATATCCATTACCCGCGTACCCGCGGATACCCGACCCGACGGGTACGGGTTTGGGTACAAATTTGTACCCACGGGTACGGATTCGGGTAGTAAATTGCACCCAATGGGTATTTTTTAGCGGGTAAAAAAATCCATACCCGTACCCGTCTACCCGTACTCGTACCCGTTGAACTAATATGTTATGTTGAACTAGTATGGTGTGTCGAACTATAATGTATGTGTTGAAATGTTAGACTATTATTTTACGATCTGTTACTTTCGAAGAGTAATTATATGTTAAATGTATGTTATGAATTGATCGTGTTAGGCTGTTATGCATCTAGCAGCTCAATGTAAGCTGCGGGTAAGGATTACCCGTGAATAAAAAATACCCGTGGGTAACGGGTAACAGTTTTTACCTGTTACGGGTAACGGGTACGGTTTCGGGTACATATTTTATCCAACGGGTACGGGTATACACGGGTAATATCCGCGGATATTTTACTCGTTGCCATCCCTAATCTCAAGCCTTTTGTGGTAGGAAGATCACTAACTACATGCCGACTTGGTTCAACATGCATAGTGCAATCAGACCAAAACAACCAAACACAATCATAATTCAACATGTACTAGCGCGTAGGGAGCAAAAGAAACAAATGCATCCAAGACAAGTACCGAGCACAGCCACCACTCCAACCTGCTTCTTCACCTCTGTACCACCTTCATTTTTGATAAAAAAGAAAATAATTGTGGTAGGTTTCTAGTAATGAATTAAATAAATAACAGACTTGTATAAAAACCCAAATGCTTAAGAGTAAATTTGACAATCAATTTTTAGAAATATACTGATCTAAACTCTTCAAACTTTCATATTAAAACATACGAACAAATGCGGTTTCATTACCGTGATGAAAGTAGATTGGGCCACAAATTGCTACAGGCAAAAAGGCCATGGGCAACAAAACCTGCAGTCCAGATGCCTCCTATTTCTAATCTGCTCACGGTGGAAGCTCCAGCTAACTCGCCGCTTGGCCGCACGGAGCCACGCGAGGTTACTTTCTCTCATTCGGTCATTCGTTTGGAGGCGCTGCTGCTCCTAGTGGCAACGGCTGTGAGGAGGTGTGGGAGTGAAGAAGGAGTGGCCGTGGAGGAGGCGAATTTATACAGAGGGTACCACGCAAGTCTGGTCATGAATTCTCACCGAACAGCCATAATTAGCCATCAAGTGATGAGCTACCCTCTGCTCAGAATCTCTGTGGCCTGCTCTCAAGTCTTGTGCAGCTGATCCCCTCTTATTATTATTAGTGAGCTCAGCTTATTCATTCGTGGTTATCTAAACGAAAACGACTGCCCTGAGGCCGATTGCCAAGCACCACCTCACTCATAGCCTGCTCGCTCCTCCTTCACTCTCCTGATTTCCTCATCTTCTGAATTGAATTTCTTGTCCTTCGTAATACCAGAACAGGTCCTTTCCTGAAAGAAGCAATCTCAATATATCAATGCACACAGCAAACACACAAAGCTATCAATGACTGTAACAAATTACAGTAAGATATTCAAGCTGATAAGTATTTTTCTAGCACAAGTAGAGGCTATCTGGGAAGAGGACAGCGAAAGGGAGAGATTATATGGGCCTCCGAAGTTGTCAGTGAAGCCCATTGTTAAGTTCCAACCCAGAACGGAATCCGGCCCAGTCCAGAAGCCCAGAAGTACTAGTAGTACGTGTCATCTACACTGAGCCCCTGACTGAATCCCATCGAGCAGCAGAGCACCCGCTCGTCCAACGCCCAGCCCTTCGTTCCCATCGAACCCGCACGCAGATCCATGGCGATGCGATCCGCGTTGACCTCTCTCCCGGCGCGCCTCCGCAACCCCTCCGCCACCACCACAGCGGCGGCGACCCGCCTCTTCAGCGACGGCCAGGGCCGCGTCCTTAACGAGGAGGAGCGCGCCAAGGAGACCGTCTACATCCAGGTCCGTCACCCACCCACCCAGCAGATCCTCCGAACCCCAAGCCCCATCTCGTCGAACCGATCCTCCGGTCCTGGTATGCTGATGAACCCTTTTGTTATGGTGCTTCCGTTCGATCTTGGCGGAGCGCAGAAGATGGAGAGGGAGCGACAGGAGAAGCTCAAGAAGAAGCTCCAGCAGGAGAAGGCCGACGCAGACAAGAACAAGCCCACCGCCGCCGAGTCCGACAAGGTACGCACACTGAAATGCATCGGCAGAAATTTTTTTTTGAGTTATCTGATGATCTATATCCCCGTTCTGCACTGTAATATAAGTGTAGTCCGTGGATAACTGTTAAATTTCGAGTGATGGAATGCTGCTGATCATTCCAAGTAATTGCAAATGTGTAATACTTCTACCGCCAAATCAATTGTTGCCTGTCGTCATAAATTAAGTTCTTGTTGTTATTATATCGGGTTGGGAAATTTGGACATTGTCAGCATTAGGTGGGAACAGTGAGGTACCTTGAAATGTGCTGCTCTCTTGTTATTTGTGGACTTGGACTAGTATTGCTGGTGGATACTCAATGAGTATCACCGCTGCTTTCGAAAGGTTCTTTTGGATCTATATCCCTTGTATCTTGTTAAAAAAAAATCCCTTGTATCTAGACAACACATTTCTGTTTAGTTAATTCTCTCAATCAACAAAATACTACACTGAGAAGACGGAAATACTTAAGAAAGCGACTTGTATCAGGTAAGCAGGCACAGAGAGTGGCTCAATGGCATCATGTTTTGACCTTAATCACACCGAGGCATTGATATATTCGTGCAAGGCCGAAGCTTCGCACTGGGAATGACGTATACATGTGAAACCATAATAAACATTGATATTTTGAAATGTTGTGGCTTACATAAACACGATAGACAAAGCAGGTCTGTGTTTTAGTTTCAGCATCCTGTACGTACGCAGCCTAGTCCACTCTTTATGCTTGCAGATTTTTATAACTCACTGTTTCCAACAGTTTTATTTAAGGAAATATCCTCGAATAGGGTTGGTTTGCCTCAGTGGTTCCTTAACATTTTACCTCATCTGGTGCACTTCTATATTAGGCGGGAATTTTAGCTAATATTTGTTAGATGATGTCTTAAACCGACAATCCTGAATGTTTTTTTTTTGGGCGATTTGATGAAGCTAAGTCTCAAATCATAGAACAGTCATTATTTGCAGTGCTGTAGCTGACAGCGACAGCTTTACAGACAGTTTTGTGCCCATTTTAGTTAATTTTCTATGGCATCTGTTTACATTATGTACTAATATAAATCCCATTACCTTTGCAGAAGCCTGAGGGTTCTAACTAGGATCGATTCTGTGCTGCTTGGAGGCATCCTTCATCGCAGCATCGTCTCAGATGCACCCAGTGCACAGCCATGTTAATGTTCACGCATGTCTGGAGATGGATGAATAAATAAATTCTGTAAACACATTAACAACGTTCTTGTGTTATCAGTGCCTTGACACGGCTTCCGTTGCTGTTTGGCGTCTCATTTTTTTTTTGTGCTGAAGTTTTATGTAACCTTGAAGTCTACATTCGTGGTGACAAGCAGCACCGTATTTTCGTCTAGGTGATTGATGAAACACGGTAAAATTCACCCAACATTGTGATGAGTTGCAAGTGAAAGATACCGCCATCTCGTTGAATCGTGTGTAAAAATCCTTAAAGCAATCGATCTGCTGTGGGTGGGGTGGATTACTATTTGTTGCTGCGCACGGCAATCGAATCCGCTAGGCAGACGCTGCTTTCTGTGAACTGCAATTATATGAGACATGGATTCAATTCAAATCAGAACTAAATAATCAGACACCTGACATAATGAAGCAGGCTTTGCACATGAATAAGTCGACCTTTGGTTCTATCTATAATTTTAACTTTCTCCTCTTTCAAATTATTACGTATAATTAACATAAAAATTTTGGACTAGAGCAATCGTTGTTAATAATTCAGTGAAAACGGAAAGAAAGGGAGCGTATAAAAGAGACTAGTATGAAAAGAAAGCGGCACTGGCAGCAGAGAAAAAAGGCCCTCAAATCAATTAAAGCGACCGCACGAGCCAAAGCCCAGCGATTTTCGGGAAAAGGGAGGGGGCTACCCACAAAAGGATCGCTAGTAGTACTGCGGCGCCGCCCTCCTCCGCTCCCCAAACCCTCGCCGCGGCGGCGATCACCGCCCCCCTCTCTATGCGGAGACGAGAGGGCGCCGAAGCGTGCCTGCAGTTGCTCCCTTCCTCGATCCCCTGCCCGGGCGCGGGGTTCCTCTAGAAGAGAAGGCTTATTAGACGCTCCGGGCTGCGGAATCTTGCCACCCCTGCTTCAACTTCGGGGGCGTTGGTGAGTAATCCGAGCCTTCTCTTTCCTCGAAGGCTTCCGTAGCTTGTTTTCTCCCTTTATTACTTCCTTCTATCTAGCTGCGGATTCTTTGCTTCTTTCCGTCCGGCGATTTAGTTTCGGTTAGGTTCTTGGTCGTCTTGCTGCGAGCGCCAGAGATTGCCATTGATAGACACCAAACGACGTCTTGTGGTCCAATTGAGCGTTTGTTGCAAAAAGAGTTTTATGGGTACAACGGAAACCCCTTGCTCTGCTCGTTCCTAACCGGAATTGTCGGTAAACACACGGAACTGATTGATTCATGATGTTTTTGCAGGAAATAAGGAGGAGTACTCTACTCCCTTCGACTCTATTTCATGGGACAGCCTGGGGTGGAGCCTGTTCAAGGGAAGGAGTGCAATGGCGTTGTTTCCGACCGCAATGCTGACGCTTCTCTACCTAAGCAGCAGTCAGAAGGGAAGGAGGCATTGCGGTATGCAAACATCCTCCGGTCACGCAATAAGTTCGCTGATGCCCTCCAGTTGTACAACATTGTGCTTGAGAAGGAGGGCACCAATGTGGAGGCCCTTATTGGGAAAGGGATTTGCCTCCAGGCACAGGGCCTGCCAAGACAGGCCATTGAATGCTTCATTGAGGCTGTTAAAATTGAGCCAGGAAATGCATGCGCTCTCACGCATTGTGGAATGATCCACAAAGATGAGGGTCGCTTGATCGAAGCTGCAGAGGTATTTTGAAGATTCATCATGTGTATTCTTCTGTTCTTTAATTTGCATGTGCCTGAAAACTGTTGTGTTGTGACGGTTTCTGTTGTGAACAGAAACACTACTCTTAGGCATATGATTTGACATTAATATAGTCAGATAAACTCTATATTTGTAATTCTAAAACTGTTTCGGTTGGAAAAATTGGATCAGGCATATCGAAAAGCTCAAGCGGCAGATCCTTCCTACAAGCCTGCTTCGGAATTTCTAGCTATTGTGTTGACTGACCTTGGAACTAGCTTGAAGCTAGCGGGTAATACAGAGGAGGGGATCCAAAAATATTGCGAAGCTTTGGAAGTAGACAGCCACTATGCGGTACCATCACAGACTCTCGCTTGTATCTATGCCACTAATATTTTATTTCAATGGAAACTTTTACGTCGATGATAATGTCTTGCATCTGATTTATGCAGCCTGCTTATTACAACCTTGGGGTGGTTTATTCAGAGATGATGCAATTTGATATGGCTCTTACTTGTTATGAGAAAGCTGCATTAGAGAGACCATTGTATGCTGAAGCCTACTGCAACATGGGAGTTATCTATAAGAACCGAGGAGAGCTAGAAGCAGCAATTGCTTGCTATGAGAGGTAACCTGTGATCCTCTGGTACACATTAAATTCCTGTTAATATATACAAGAATGACATATTGGAATGCCTTTTCTTGTAATTCGACTGTGCACCAGGTGCTTGACTATTTCCCCCAACTTTGAGATTGCTAAGAACAACATGGCAATAGCGTTAACTGACTTGGGCACAAAGGTGCTAGCCTCTTCCTTTATTATTTGAACAATCTATATTTCTTGCTGGTGTTTTCTGTGTACTTGTGGTGGTTATGACTGTCTACCTTTATTTCTCGTTGTAGTGATCATGCCTGACAGAATGAACTGTAACCCCATCACAAGAACCTTGTTTTGATAAACAAGCCATTCAACACTGTTGCCCTTACTGAGACAAATTTACTTATCATTTTCTTGCCTGTTTTTTTTTGGTTGAGCTTAGTGAATCTTATGTTGAAAAATAATCTTGTTTCTAGAAGGAAACTCGCGTCCAGATTCGGGCGCACCTAATAGAGATAGAAATAGAGTCCGGACTAAAGGTTAAGAGTCCAAATAGAAGAGGAGAAAGAGTCCAAAATAGTTAGGGAGGGACTCCTATCCGTAATAGTCTATATAAGGCCGGGTTTAACCGAGGAATAAACAAGAAATCGAGTTCCGGAATTCCAACATCTTACTGGTAATATATCATTAGTCTTGGCTGACCTTAACAAGAGCTTCAGCTTACACATCACTAATGCCACTTATTCAGTCATAGCCTGCTACTACTTCTATTGGTACTTGTGTGGCGATCAATGAGTTGGCATTTGATTGTGATTGATTCACTTATCAATTGGAACTTTGGAAATGCTCAGGTAAAAATTGAAGGTGACATCAATCAAGGTGTGGCATATTACAAGAAAGCCCTGTTCTACAACTGGCATTATGCTGATGCTATGTACAATCTTGGTGTTGCATATGGTGAAATGTTGAATTTTGAGATGGTTAGTTATTAAAAATTGTCTTCAATTTTTCTTTTGTACTCATCAACATGAACATTTTACCTTTCTTGCTGATATTATATATTTCGGTGTTGTGTGCAGGCTATTGTTTTTTATGAGCTTGCCCTGCACTTTAATCCTCGCTGTGCGGAGGCGTGCAATAATTTGGGAGTAATATACAAGGACCGGGACAACCTTGACAAAGCTGTTGAATGTTATCAAGTAAGTGAAACTAATTATACACTTCTGTTCAGGTATTTGTGGATTGGTATTGATTCTTTTTCTTTTTCTATATGTTTTAGACGGCCCTATCAATTAAGCCAAATTTCTCTCAGTCATTGAACAACCTTGGAGTTGTCTACACAGTTCAGGTCTGCTCTTTGATTATGATATTTTTCTTGCGCAATTCTTGTCGTTATTGCCTGGTTACTTTACACTTCTACCTTACCAAAGTATGTTGATGTTCATTAATTCATACAGGGTAAGATGGATGCTGCTGCAAGCATGATTGAGAAGGCCATAATTGCAAATCCCACATATGCCGAAGCATATAATAACTTAGGTAATGAACAACCAACAGTTGTCATGTGGGGATCTTGAATTATATCATTTTTCATTTCATAGGAAACTGCTTATTCTAGACATTCCTCGTCTTTTATTCTCTGAGCCTATCAGATCATATATGCCTTTATTGCCTTCTAATTTTATGTTGCATTTTGGCCTCAAATTCTGTTTTAGCTCAGTAAAGGTCGGAGTTATTAACTGAGAATTGACTATTCCTTTCATACTAGGTGTTCTTTACAGAGATGCTGGAAGTATTACTTTAGCAATACAGGCGTACGAGAGATGCCTTCAGATTGACCCCGATTCGCGTAATGCTGGCCAGGTACTCTTTGTGGCCAGATTGTGTTCATTAAGATATTGGGTTCCTGTATAATAGTTTATTACTTATTAGTTACAACTTTTAAGTCTTAAAGTGCTCTTGTCCAACTTGATGAACTACCTATAGTCATATTACAAATGTTAAGCATCTACAAATAATTTTCTGGCTATCATTCTAGAATGAAAATAGTTAGTTAACATTTGCTTTTGCTTGTATTTGTATCTGTTTTGTTGATGTCCTTTGAATTTTGCGGACCTATTGTCTAGCTTTTTGCAACAGCTGATGCTCTGAATTCTCCCTTATGTGTTAAAACTCACAATTATTCATTTTGCCAGAACCGCTTGCTTGCTATGAACTATATCGATGAGGGCTCAGACGACAAGCTTTATGATGTTCACAGGTCATTGTATTTACAATAGACATGACATAATGGTTTCTATTTTCATGTGTTATCAATGAGTATAGTTATTCACTGTCTTTTTATCTATTTCACAGGGAGTGGGGCAAGCGCTTTATGAAATTGTATCCACAATATACTAGTTGGGATAACTCAAAAGTTGCTGATCGCCCATTGATCATCGGTTATGTATCCCCTGATTACTTTACTCACTCCGTGTCATACTTCATTGAAGCCCCACTTACACACCACGAGTACACAAACTACAAAGTGGTTGTCTATTCCGGTGTTGTGAAGGTACATACACCTGTTTCCTTTTTATATATAAAGTTATAAACCAATAGTGAAGTGATTGCTTGCTTTAGGCACCAAACTTCGTATCGGAAAGTAAGCATACAAAACATCCCTTGATGAAACAGAGGTGGTAATTCAGTGACCAATAGGACAGAGATTTGTAGTTACATTTGTGTATGGAACAATGGAAATGAAGTTCATAAATCATATTGCAACATATATGTAAACTGGATATTTAGTGTCCAATGGTTGAATGTTGGGTATCTAGTGCCACATGGTGCTGTCCATTTATTTATGGCTAGCTTTAACGTCTACAGCTGCAGTCATTTTTCTTTGTCAATACAACCTTGTTTTCTTCTGGTCTTCTTTGTTATACTTTGTTCTCTTGTTTGTCATTTTTTTCTTCACAGTTCTTTTTTCATTGATGATTATGTAGGCAGATGCCAAGACACTTAGATTCAAGGATAAAGTGTTGAAAAAAGGTGGGTTGTGGAGAGATATATATGGCATTGATGAAAAGAGGGTTGCTAACTTAGTGAGAGAGGATAAGGTGGACATACTTGTGGAACTTACTGGTCATACGGCGAACAATAAGTTAGGAACAATGGCATGCCGACCTGCTCCAATTCAGGTACTTTGATGCTTCATAACGCATATATGTTGCTTAATTTCAGAGCTCTATTTTTACATTCTGCAAACTTTGATATCTATTTGCGCACAACTTACCTGCTGCAACATAATTGTGTACTTTCCTGCCTGTCTATTTGAACCATTCAACAACTTTGATAAATGCTTGTTTCCACTCAGGTTACCTGGATTGGCTACCCTAACACTACAGGTTTGCCAACAATTGACTATCGAATCACAGATTCATTGGCTGATCCACCTAGTACAAGCCAAAAGTAAGAGATCTTTGACAAATGGTTATCCTATTCTGATCTTTGTACTGTAGTTATTATGACTTTATTTTCCACTTCCAGATATCTAGAGGTTCATAATAGAGTTTTTATACAGGCATGTCGAAGAATTGGTGCGCCTTCCCGAAAGCTTTCTTTGTTATACTCCTTCCCCAGAAGCTGGGCCCATTTGTCCCACACCAGCCATTTCAAATGGTTTTGTAACGTTTGGGAGTTTTAACAATCTAGCAAAGGTGACACTTTGGAACTTGAATACTTTATTTGTCCATTAAATTGTAGCCCTAACATTTTTTTTTCTTGATGGCAGATAACACCAAAGGTATTGCAAGTTTGGGCTCGAATATTGTGTTCAGTCCCTAACTCCAGGCTTGTGGTTAAGTGCAAGCCATTCTGCTGTGACAGTATCAGGCAGAAATTTTTGTCAACACTAGAGGAGTTGGGTTTGGAGTCACTACGAGTTGATTTGTTGCCACTCATCCATCTCAACCATGATCACATGCAAGCATATTCCCTTATGGATATCAGGTGAGCAGTTGTGTCGCCTTTGCTCTTCTTGCCATTTAGGTTAAACTTAATTTATTTTCTGGGTATGCTGCTGCCTATAAATGGGTAGATCACATTGCATTTTCAATTTATGGCCCTTTGAATAATAACATGAATTTCTTTTCTTTTCTCTGTAGCCTGGATACATTTCCATATGCTGGAACTACCACTACATGTGAATCTTTATACATGGGTGTTCCATGTGTTACAATGGCTGGTTCAGTCCATGCTCATAATGTTGGTGTCAGCCTACTCAGCAAAGTTGGTATGTTACCGATGCTTATGCCTCGTAACTTATAGGTTAAATCATAGTTTTTGAGTTGTGCAGTGATTATGATTGGTTGTGCTATATGTTTTTCCTGCGTGATTATACGTGACATGCATTCATGGCTCACTTTTCATGGCTCTGTTGTCATGTTAATCAAAGATAATAATGCCATAAAATAGTATAAATTATTTGGGGTCTGTAGACCCTGTAATATTCCAGAGTTTCCTGTTGTACAGTATATATTTAGACTAAGGCCGCACTAATACAAGCAACTACTACACATCTAACATAAATAATATGAATATTTTGAACACATAATGTTAATGTGTTTCTACTATTAAAATATTCTATCTGACAAACCAGGCCATATCTTTCCACCGCTAATTGGGATTTATTCCCATATTGAATTGTGGATTGACAAAAAATGTTGTTGCCCTTGCAGGGTTAGGGAGGCTGGTTGCAAAAACAGAGGATGAATATGTCAGGTTGGCATTAGAATTGGCATCAGATGTCACTGCCTTGCAAGAACTGAGAATGAGCCTCCGTGAGCTGATGATGAAGTCACCAGTCTGTGATGGAGAGAAATTCACACGTGGCCTGGAAGCTTCATACAGGAACATGTGGCTCAGGTATTGCGATGGAGACATGCCATCGCTCAAGCGCTTAGAATTGTTGCAGGAGCATCCACTTGGCAATAAGCAAGGCTCAGAAAAAACTGCTGAGAAACTTGCAGATCTGAAAGCACAGAAAGCAAATGCAACTGTGGAGGTAGATAAGCAGCCCCGGACTGTGGAGGTAGAAAAGCAGCCCCGAATAGCAGCGAATGGTGTTATTTCACCCGAGTCATCTGCTTCCGTGAAATGCAAATCAAATGGTCACATGAACTGATGATCAAGAAGAAGGCTCACTCCTTTGACGTGGGTGGAAACTTATTAACGTATATACAGCATTGGTGTGGGTGATATAGCTTAGAGGGCTCTCGCCGATGAGGAGGGTGTGTCACTTATTGACACTGGTATTGGATCAGAGCGCATTATGTGCCATCCAGATGCGAATCCCCGTTGACATGTGACTTGTAGCAAGTGTAAGATAATTGATGGGGAAGATCCTATAGAATTTATGTGTGGAGCTGTATCCCCTTGTAGGTTTATTATGTGATAGCGTCAGTTGTAATGTTAGGATCAATAGAAAAAAAGACACCATTTGCGATTAACACCTCTGCATTTAATTGAACCATTCTCAACACCATATTGACGCAGCGTGGTTACAAATTGATCAATATATATGTAATTTCAAGGAAATGCTCTAGCACCGTTCAGGTTGTAGATCAAGATCTAGCAGTTCCAAGGAACAGCTGTGCTTTACGTGTGTGCAACATTGGCTGCGTCACCTGTATGAGGGAAACAAAGGTTGCGATAGCTTATCGCCAGCTAAATGAGGCCCGAGGTACAAATCAGAGCTACGTCAATATTTCACCAGTAGCTGCTGAGGAAAATGAACCCAAAACAACCTACATTTTGCTGCCAAATTCAAAAGCGCACAGGGCAGCAGGTTGTTCAACGCTTGCCCCGACCGGCAATGATCTTCCTCAGCTGCCGGGAGAACAAGAAGAGGGAGACAGATTCATCATTAGGTTAGGTTTGTTCCACCAGGTCATCACTTGTCCAAAAACTTCGCAACACCCATACAAACAAAACAACTGGCTTGATTCCTATCATCTCTAAATGGTTCGATACAAAATCTTAAGATTCAAGGGCTAAGGAAAACATGGAACACAATATCTTGATAAGCCTATTTATTTAAGAGGACTTGAGCCATATTAGCACCCACAGCTACAAGGCTTCTACCAATTCAAGCTCAGGGGGTGAAGCACTTCAATCTTTGACGACGGCTCGAAGGATCTTCACATCATGGATGGGCCTGAACCAACGAAGGTAGTGCCATCGAGTAAGTTTCAGTGAAGTAAACGAAGGAAAATAGACAAGAGTTTTGGTACTAGATCGGAAGCCATAATACATAAATTCCTTACAAGTGAATAATTGGATAATCCATTTATACATAGCTGCCCTACTGATCATGCAGCATACAAATCACATGCCAGGTTCCATGTGGAGTTTTTTTACTCCAGTCAGATCAGCTTTACAAAGAAATCAAGTGGAACCTGGCATACATGGTGGAGACAGAAATTGAAGCATTACCTATCGTTTTTGTCAGTCTGCACACTTCCAAGGCGCTTAACAATTTCCATTCCTCTGCATATCCTTCCAAAAATTGTATGCTTTCCTGGAACATTACGCCGATGTTAATTGTATGCTGCCAGCACAATGAGATGATGCGAACTCCAACCAACATCAACGTCACATATCGAGTTCCAAGTCAGATGTATCATGTTTTGGCATTCTGTGGGGGCAGAATCTTAGATGTACAATGGTGGTACAAGGGATGCAATGCAGCTAGCCTTACCATCAAGTGACTGACAAGGTGCGAGAGTAACGAAAAACTGGCTTCCGTTAGTGTTTGGGCCAGCATTTGCCATGGACAGGATCCCGGCCCCGGTGTGCTTCAACTCTGGTCTTATCTCATCCTCAAACTTTGCTCTGCAAAGACTTCAAAAATCAGCAATCTTGGGCCATGATCCAAGCTAATGAGTAGAGTGACAATGTGACCGTTATTGGAGAGTAATAAAGCAAGGGCTGTGGACAGATTGCTGACCCGTAGATAGACTCGCCACCTCTGCCTGTTCCAGTAGGATCCCCACCTTGGACGATGAAATCCTAAAGCAGGCACGACAAAAACAGCCACTCATGATTAAGTAGGATCAGTGGACTCGGACCAGACAGCGCAAGGAAGAAGAAGATGACAAGCAAAATGAGAGAGAGAAAAAAAAAGATACCTTGATGATGCGGTGGAAGATGACGTTGTCGTAGTAGCCGCGTCGCGCGAGCTCGACGAAGTTCCGGCAGGTCTTGGGCGCGTGCTTGTAGTACATCTGCCGACGAGTTGGGTAGTCACGACCAAAAGGAGACAGAAGCATGAGCATCAAGAGCCGGGAGAGAAGAGGGTCCAGGGGCACGAGGGGAGAGAAGGGGGGGCGGTGTAGCAAGCTACCTCGACGGTGAAGGCGCCCATGGAGGTCTCTAGGGTAACCTCCGGCGTGTCGCCGTCACCGGTGCCCCACATGCTGGGCACGGCGAGGTAGCAGGCGGCGGCAGAGGAGGGGAGAAGCGAGTGCGACTGCGAGGGAGGGGGACTTTGAGGATGCTTTGGGCTTTGTGGCCGCTGCTATGGGCCAGGCCGAAAGGAGTGCAGCTATGGGCTTATGCTGCGGATTGTTAAGACCAAAAATTTTGACAAATTTTTTTGGAACGGAAGAGGACCATTTTACAGACTGAGAGAATATTATGAAACAGCCAAGTATCGCATCAATACCATTTTGCAGGGGTTTAAGAAATGCAATGAACCTTTCAGTTAAAGGAAGTTAAGTGATGCAGCCATTTCCCCATGCAAGAAGAAACATGTGAAACGCTTAGTACAACACTGAACCATTACCATATAAATACTCTCCTTCAGAATACAGAAGCTCAAGTATCTTTGAATTAGATCACATCACATCACATCACATCACATCACAGGGGGCTGCTACTTTTTTTACGGTCCCCTGGCATCTCAGACCTCCAACAAACGAGCTTTCTCAATTGAGATCGGCCCGGAGCCTTCCCACAGCTCCCACAGCTCGTTCCTTAACCACGACAGGTACATAACAGGCCCCAGTGTCGATGGCACCTGAAAGCCATAAACTTTGTCAGGAAAAAAAAACAATTGCTTACCGTAATTGATGACACCGTAGCTTACAAAACTGAATCCGCAATGATTCAATGCTAGGCAATGTGTGCAAGCAAATTACAAACAAAGTTCAGCAGGAAAATTATGTCTGAAACCTGACTGTATAACCAGCAATACCTACCAGGTAGAGTAAGGCAGGCTGGGGACTCTGAGACAGGATCCCAGCAGCCAATGCAGCTACCAAGCCAACACCGTACCCTATCAGCGCAAACCACACGTATTTCCGTCTTTTGGAGGGAGCCATCTCCGATGGAACATTCACATCTCTGTGCTTCCGGTTATCGAAAAAGAGCACAAGAGCTAGAAGCATCCCTGGGATTGCCTACAGAAGTCATAGCAATCAGGTTTAGAGAAGATCATTTTTTCCACATGAATATAGACAGGGGATACTTCCAGGCCTAAGCAGGAAAGGTAACCATAATGCTTCATCTGAAGGATCTTTCCAGATGAATACAAAAACAATTGATAAACAGCAGCAAGCATACTGTTTACTATCTACAACACAATGACAACATGAATGTATCGATAATTGTCTATGTAAATAGCATACCATATCTCCAAGGCCAAGCATCATGTAGTCACCAGGACTGCTTCCTGGAACGATCCCACCCAACAGATTCCTGGGGAAGACAAGCTTGACAGGAAGCTCCAGCTTCTTTGTAATCAACTGCAACCCAGGCAGGTTGAGCTTGTTTGCTACTGTGTGAACAGGATTAGATGCCTTCTGAGTGGCAACAGAAACCATGACGTTTGCTCCGAAGAACATCTCTGAGAAGAACACCCAGAAAATATCGTACACGAACAAGCATACAAGAAGCAACGCACAAATCTTTATGTTGGGGAGCCTGACATGGCTGACAAATGCTATGCATATGGAAATCCCCAGCAGATTATTTAGCAACCAATGCCCTGATACCAGCCAGGCTAACACTGTGACTATGCAGAACAGCATCAGCAGCCCTTGCAACCAGGTAAATGACTTTGAGCAGCACCTGGACACGAAAGGATCCACTAAATTGTATTGTGACTTGAGGTACGTAATGTACGGAGATAGACAGAAGAAGAGCGCCATCGCTGAGGCCACGGTAGTAAAGGCTGTCACGAGATGTGAAACAGATGAGAATAGATAGAACATCAGCAACAGACTGCATGAGCTTGCAAGAGGAATCATCAGTGCTTGTGACCGATTCAATGTGATGGAAGCCTCTGAAAAATCCAAGTTTTTCTCCATCTCTTTGCCATAGTCCAGAGCACGAGATGCTGATGCGTAGGCCACGGAAATGGCTGTTGCTATTAGAGCAAGTGATGCCGGCTCAAGCAAGTAGGTTAGCTTCCACAAGGATTCCATCCTGTAAAAAATATAACCGCAATTCACACACTGATATTGTTTGCTCTGACTCCACCCGAGTATTATCCACCTGCCATGCACAAACAGTTAAACAGCGGTAAGGATCAAGGATAGTCAAAACATACGAGTGATTTGTTCATCCAGTTATTTTCTTTGTATAACCATGTTTCAGTTGTAAAGTTTTGTGCAGGTTCCCTTAACAAACACTTACATAAGAGAAACTTTTGACGGACATGTTAGCACCAGGCGTCCCTCTGCTTCAGGCGTTGCACGCCCAGCTGAAGATGCTCAAGTGATGATGGGCCACGTCGAGGTTCTAGGCCCAGGAGGCCAAACACTCTGCTGAGCGGGTCCATGTGGGCCTGAGCGATTACAGGAATGACTATGATGATAGTGTTTAAAAGGGGATTGTAACCGAATGATATTCCTTGAACAGAAAGTTGATCAAGCTGCTGTTCCGCCATCTCTCCTCTCTAACTTCCTTCCTTCCTCTCCTCGCTACTCCATCGCTAACAATTGGTATCAGATTCTATCCCGATCCGATCTGGAGGAACATCACCACTACACTCGCCGCCAGAAGCGATTCGGGGCGATGGAGCCGAATACCAAGCTCTTGATCGAGGAGTTGATGAAGCAAGTTCGTGAAGAGATCTCCCATGGCTTCGCCGAGCAGGCCGACGCCTTGGAGAAGCGCTTCGCCGAGCTATCCTTCTTCGAGCAGCAACGCGACGAGCGTCTCGCGTCCCTGGAGTCGTCCGCCGCAGACTTCGACAAGTCCTTCGCGGTGTGGAAGCCCGAGATTGACACCTCGGTCGCCGCTGTCAAGCTTGAAGTCGCCAAGCTCAACAAATTCTTCGAGCACGACGCAAGGGACCGTCCGGTGCTCCACTCCGGAGTACTCGGTGCTGAGTCGGGAGCAGATCGACCTCGTGCCGGAGTGCTCGCCGACGGCCCTAATGGGCACCGCATCGACTCACTGCACCGGGATACTGGGTTTGGGTCAGTCTACACCCATACCCATATCCCGGTCAAGGGTATGTTCGATTCCGATCCCACTCATGCATCTCGTTCGTTTGCGCCTGCTCTGGATCGCACTTCTCCACACACTTCGGCATCTCGCGGTAGTTTACTGAAGATGCAGTTTCCCAAGTTTGAGGGTGCCAATCCTAAACTCTGGCGATCCCGCTGTGAGGATTATTTCGACATGTATTCCGTAGATCCATCTCTCTGGGTGAAGGTGGCCTCGATGCACTGCGACGGCGCCGCCGCGCGCTGGTTGCAGTCAATCGAGCGTCGACTGGTACACGCTGATTGGCATACCTTCTGCTCCCTGGTGCTTGATAGGTTTGGTCGCAACGAGCACGACATCCTGATTCAGAAGCTCTTTCATATTCGCCAAACTGGCCCTGTCGCTGACTATGTTACTGAATTTTCTGCACTTGTTGATGAGCTACTCGCATACGAGCCCCGTACAGATCCCCTGTACTACACAGCACGTTTCATAGATGGCCTTCGTTCTGATATACGCGCTGCTGTAATTGTTCAACGCCCTTCGGACTTGGACTCTGCTTGTGTTCTGGCTTCTTTGCAGGAAGAGGTGAACGAGCACACGAGTAGGAAGGAGTTCCAACGTTCTGAGTACCCTTCTTCATCTTCCAGAGAATTTCCCAATACACTCAAGCCGATTGCTCGTGGGGCATACCCATTATTGCCTCCCCCGCGTGCGAATAAGATGTTCAACTCTCCACCTGCTGATCCACAAGTTCCTGGCAAGACAAGGCAACAATCTTATTCAGAGAAGCTCGATGCGTTGAAGGCCTATCGCATGGCCAAAGGACTATGCAAACTTTGTGCTGAGAAATGGTCTAAGGGTCACAAGTGCTCTCCCTCAATTCAACTCCATGCTGTGCAGGAACTATTGGAGGTCCTTAACTTGGAGGAATCCTTTTCTGAAACTCAGGACCAATCGGGTGATTCTCATCTTTTTATGGCTCTGTCCCACGCCGGCTATGGGGGTACAGATTCACCTACTACTTTGAAGCTTCGAGGTTCTATGCAGGGTCTGGATGTGCTTATCCTTGTTGATAGTGGGAGTTCACATACATTTTTAAGTACGCGTATAGCTACTCATCTATCTGGAGTTCAACCACTGTCCAAGCATATGACTGTTTCAGTTGTCAATGGTCAGAAACTTCTCTGCACTTCTGAACTTTCTGATGCAGTCTGGTCTGTCCAAGGGTATGATTTCACCTCTAACATGAAACTCATTCCTCTTCACCATTATGATATTATTGTTGGCATGGATTGGCTGGAGGCTTATAGCCCTATGGAGGTTCATTGGAAATACAAATGGCTGTCCATCACTTACCGGGGTTCCACTATAGTTCTCCAGGGCATACTGTCTGAAATTCCAGCTGATACTGTTATCCAGTTACTTTCAGTCAGCACCTCACCTGTTCCACCCCCTCCTACCACATCTGAGTACCCCTCTGAAGTTCAATCACTACTCTATGAGTTTGCTGCCCTGTTTGATCCACCTTCAGAGTTGCCTCCTACAAGAGCTTGTGATCACTCAATTCCCCTGATACCAGGTGCTAGACCATTCAACATTCGCCCCTATCGGTACCCACCAAAACTGAAGTCTGAGATTGAGAATCAGGTACAAGAAATGCTCCACAAAGGCCTCATCCGACCAAGTCAAAGTGAGTTCAATTCTCCTGTACTGATGGTTAAGAAAAAAGACAACTCTTGGAGGTTTTGTGTTGATTTTCGCCACCTGAACGCGCTTACAGTGAAGCGGCAGTTTCCAATTCATGTCATGGATGATATTTTCTTTGAGCTGTCTAGTGCTAAGTGGTTCACTAATCTCGACTTATGGGCTGGCTTCCATCAGATTTTAATGCAGCCAGGTGAAGAACACAAAATAGCATTTTCAACACATGAAGGGCACTTTGAGTTTCGGGTACTGGCCTTTGGTCTCACGGGAGCCCCAGCCACATTTCAAGGAGCCATGAATGCTACTCTTAAGCCATTGTTGCGCAAATGTGTTATGGTCTTCTTTGACGACATCTTGGTCTACAACCCTACTTACAATCAGCACATTCAGGATTTGAGGCAGGTGTTCCAGATTCTAATGGCAGATTGCTGGAAGGTCAAACTCTCTAAATGCTCTTTTGCCAAGGAACAACTATCATACCTTGGTCATATTGTTAGTGCTCATGGAGTCTCTACTGATCCTGCCAAAGTTTCTACAATCATTTCTTGGCCTTCTCCATCTAATGCCAAAGAACTGCGTAGTTTCCTTGGACTTGCCGGGTACTATCGTAAGTTTGTTAAGCATTTTGGCGTCATTTGCAAGCCTCTTACTTCCTTACTTAAGAAGAACACCATTTTCCTTTGGACAAGTGTGCATCAGGAGGCTTTTCAAACTCTGAAAACAGCTCTGTCTACTGCCCCTGTTTTGGCTCTGCCAAATTTCAGCAAGCCCTTCTGTGTCGAAACTGATGCTTGTGCCAACGGTGTGGGCGCCGCCCTTATGCAAGACAACCATCCTGTGGCTTTTGTCAGCAAGGCATTGGGCCCGAAAACTATGGGTCTCTCCACTTATGAGAAGGAATACCTTGCCATTCTTATTGCTGTCGATCATTGGCGCCACTTTTTGCAATACGATGAATTCATCATCCGAACAGACCAGTGCAGTCTAGCACATCTCACTGACCAACGGTTAAACACACCATGGCAGCAGAGGGTATTCACCAAATTATTGGGTCTCCAGTACAAAATCATCTACAAGAAAGGTACTGATAACCGTGTGGCTGATGCACTCTCTCGCAGACCACACCTGGAGGACTCTGAACTCTCGGCCCTCTCCCATACGGTACCATCGTGGCTTTCTGAGATTCAGTCTAGCTATGTTTCTGACCCCAAGTCCCAGGAACTCCTCTCTGCCTTAACCATTACGCCTAATGCCATTGCCAATTATACACTTAAACATGGTATCTTACGCTATAAGGGCAAAATCTGGGTTGGTGCAGATAAAGACCTGCATACAAAAATCATATCCTCTCTGCATAACAGCGAGCTTGGTGGTCATTCTAGTATACCGGTGACCTTGAGGCGCATCAAACAACTGTTTGCTTGGCAGGGCCTTAAGAAGACTGTCTCTGATTTTGTTCGAACTTGTATTATCTGTCAGCAAGCCAAACCTGACCGGACTCATCAACCTGGACTCTTGCAGCCTCTGGAAATACCATCTGCATCCTGGCAGGTTATCTCCATGGACTTTGTGGAAGGCCTTCCTGTCTCTAAATCTGCCAATTGCATATTGGTGGTTGTTGATAAATTCTCTAAGTATGGGCATTTTCTTCCCCTGCATCATCCATTCACTGCATATTCAGTGGCTAAAGTGTTCATTGATAATATTTACAAGTTGCTTGGTCTTCCCTTGGCTATCATATCAGATAGAGATTCCATATTTACCAGCAAACTGTGGAAGGAGTTGTTTGCCCTGGCTGGAGTTCAACTGAGAATGAGTTCCTCCTACCACCCTCAGTCCGATGGACAGACTGAATGTGTCAACCAGTGCCTCGAAACATACTTACGCTGCTTTGGGAATGCCTGCGCATCTAAATGGATTCATTGGCTCTCCCTGGCAGAGTATTGGTACAACACTAGCATGCATTCTTCACTGGGCAAATCTCCTTTTGAAGTCATTTATGGTCATCAGCCCACTTCCTTCGGCATCACTTCTCCAGACTCTGTTTCCAACACCGACCTTAACACTTGGTTGCAGGACAGAGCCTTGATGACTTCTCTGGTTCGCCAGCACTTGCTGCGTGCCCAGCAGCGTATGAAGAGACAATCTGATAAGCATCGCACATAACGTTCTTTCCGTGTGGGTGATTCAGTATTCCTCAAGCTTCAGCCTTATATACAATCATCTCTGTCCGCAAGATCCTGTCAGAAATTATCATTCAAGTACTTTGGCCCGTTCGAGATAACTGATCGGGTGGGATCTTTGGCTTACAAACTCAAGCTTCCTCCCTCTGCGACGATTTATCCAGTTTTCCATGTTTCCCAATTGAAGGCTTATCACCCACGACCTACTGAAGTGAGTCCCGAACTTCCAGCTGCTACAACTCCATTCCAGATACCTGTTTCTATTCTGCAGGAACGTCAGGTGGCTCGCGCTGGTGCGATGGTGCGGCAAGTACTCGTCCGTTGGTCTGGCATGCCCGATCAACTGGCCACCTGGGAGGATGTTGATCGCCTTCGCCAGGACTTTCCTTGAGCTCCTGTTTTGGGACAAGCAGGCTCTTCAGGGGGAGGAGATGTTAGCACCAGGCGTCCCTCTGCTTCAGGCGTTGCACGCCCAGCTGAAGATGGCGCCAAGGCAAGCTCAAGTGATGATGGGCCGCGTCGAGGTTCTAGGCCCAGGAGGCCAAACACTCTGCTGAGTGGGTCCATGTGGGCCTGAGCGATTACAGGAATGACTGTGATGATAGTGTTTAAAAGGGGATTGTAACCGAATGATATTCCTTGAACAGAAAGTTGATCAAGCTGCTGTTCCGCCATCTCTCCTCTCTAACTTCCTTCCTTCCTCTCCTCGCTACTCCATCGCTAACAGGACACCAGAGGCTTTTGCGACAAAGATGATAACTTACGAATAAACTCTAGAAAATTATCTGATCGGGTGGTCAAATGGGGGCGGGCGGCTAGCTGAAATGGATAGTGTGCCAGCTGAGGAAGAACCTAACGGCACCAAGGGTGGAACCGAACGCAGAATTAGTTATTCATGATATGACAAACAAATCAGCACATAACATAGTGGAGAGATAAAGGACTGGAATTGATTGATCCTAAGATCCCCAGGGGCGAAATTAATCGAGCAGGTTCCTTACCGACGAACAAGAAATCGATCCCGATGAATCTCTGGTCCAGTCCGCCCACGCCAGCCCAGGACCAGTGTAATAGAACGGGAAGATGAGGCCTGGACGATGGGACGAGGAGAAGTGGGGCGCCGCTGCCGGTATGAGGACGACCCGGCTGCCGGCGAGGTGTTGTAGTGGAGGACAGCCAGAATCGCAACACAAGTGGCGCGAGGATGAGAAAAGTATCTTTTTGACCCCTTTTCTCTTTGTATGTGCGATTTGACAATAAGACAGGGGGTTATCCGTCAAAACCAGCTGAGCTGCCTAGTTCGTCGGATTGGGATCCTCTGACTTAAATCCCTTGACTTAAGACCGTGCAGTGAAGTTGCTGCCTAGTTCGTCGGCTCCCTCCCGCCGCCGCACTCCTCCACTCCACTTGTCCCATCCATCCACCCCTCACTTCTCACTCTCAAAACCCTAAACCCCACTCCTAACCTCGCCGCCGCCGCCGCCATGCAGTCCCTGGCCCTCACCTCCCCATCCCTCCTGGCGGTCGGCCCCACCAACGGCCGCCGCCGCCGCCGCCTCCAGCGCGTCCGCGCCACCGCGGTCTCCGACGAGCCCAAGCTCAACAAGTACAGCGCCCGCATCACCGAGCCCAAGTCGCAGGGCGCCTCGCAGGCCGTGCTCTACGGCGTCGGCCTCACCGATGCCGACCTCCGCAAACCGCAGGTCGGCGTCTCCTCGGTGTGGTACGAGGGAAACACCTGCAACATGCACCTGCTCCGCCTCGCCGAGGCCGTGCGCGACGGCGTCCGCGAGGCCGGCATGGTGGGATTCCGGTTCAACACCGTCGGGGTCAGCGACGCCATCTCCATGGGCACGCGGGGCATGTGCTACAGCCTCCAGTCCCGCGACCTCATCGCCGACAGCATCGAGACCGTCATGGGCGCGCAGCACTACGACGCAAACATCTCCATCCCTGGCTGCGACAAGAATGTGAGTTCAAATCTCCTACATTGCGCTGGAGATGAGGAATTTCGGTGTATCTGAATCTGTTCACACTTCAGTTACTTTACTTTTAAGTAGGAATGCAGTATTTCAGGTTCCATCATCAACGCGTCGAGATACTGAACCATTTGCATGCCTCATACTGTTGAGATACTGCTGCACATTCATGGCAGTAGTTTGGTTCCTAGATGCAACAAAACAAAGACACGAGCTGTCTTAACTGTTCTGTAAAATTTGTATCCTATTTGTTTCGTATAGGCGCTGAAGTGATTAGGCATGTGTGTTCACTTTAAGCTTACGAATTAGTAGCTTTTTTCTGCATGAGTCCTAAAATAATTATGCCTATTGAGATCTTAGTTGCAGCCAGATTTAACAGTCCTTTGATTGCAGATGCCAGGTACAATAATGGCAATGGGACGGCTTAATCGACCTAGTATCATGATATATGGTGGAACTATTAAGGTAATAATGCTTCCCCGTTCTCTTGCTAAATTAGTACTGACTAAAAGATATTCTGTTCTTCAACAGAATGTTGGATGGTTTGAATACTTGAATGACTGAATAACCATTGGTTACAGTTACAGTAGAGTTCTTGAGCTGTTCTTAAGACAGTTTCCTGATGTTTTTTTTTTCATTTTTTTTCAATGCAGCCTGGTCATTTTCAGGGCAATTCTTATGACATAGTATCTGCTTTCCAGGCATGTCTCTTAACCCTTATATCTTCTGAAACAAGATACGAGTACTCATTCAGCAAGGTGCACTGTACTTCTTATGCTTACTTGGGTTTCGACGTTTGATGCAGTGCTATGGAGAATTTGTCAGTGGATCAATCACTGAGGAGCAAAGAAAGAATGTTGTCCGCAATTCATGCCCAGGGGCAGGTGCATGTGGTGGTATGTACACAGCAAACACCATGGCATCTGCTATTGAGACTATGGGCATGAGCCTTCCATACAGGTGAAAATAACGTTTTGAATTTTCTTGTAAAGGTAGTTTTCTTTTATGTCAGTATTCTTGAAATGTAGTTTGATTTTTTTATCTATCTTATTTTTCTGTGTACCGAAGTTCTTCGACTCCTGCTGAAGACCCACTAAAGTTAGATGAATGCCGTCTTGCTGGGAAATATCTTTTAGAATTACTGAAGATTGATTTGAAGCCCAGGGACATCATCACTGAGAAGTCATTGCGGAATGCTATGGTTATTGTCATGGCACTTGGTGGGTCAACCAATGCTGTACTGCACTTGATTGCTATTGCTCGGTGGGTTATTCTCTTCTTGTATATGCTTGATTCTTAGGTAAACAAAGTCTCATTTGTTTTATACTTTCAGGTCTGTAGGTTTGCATTTAACTCTTGATGATTTTCAGAAGGTCAGTGACCAGGTTCCGTTCCTTGCAGACCTCAAACCCAGTGGAAAATATGTCATGGAGGATTTGCATAAGGTAAATGTTTCGTGCTACAAAGATTTATTCGTTTCTACGCACACGTTCAGTCCAGATTCAGTTTCTGGTGAGACTAAAATTAATCAATGAAATGAGGTTAAGAGCAAGCAACATGTTACAGATTGGTGGGACACCTGCTGTGATTCATTATCTTCTGGAACAAGGTCTTCTTGATGGGGATTGCATGACTGGTGAGTACAGTCAATAACTGTTTATCGAGTAATGTGAGTGCTTCATGTTTGGGTAATAACACGGTCTTTTTTTTTTCTCTTTCAGTCACCGGAAAAACTCTAGCTGAAAACGCTAAAATGTTCCCTCCTCTGTCTGAGGGGCAGGTAGAGATCAATCCTTAATTTTTCAGTTCTTATTGAAGTTTTTTAATGATAACATCTTTTCCTCTTTTTTTTTTTAATGCGCAGCAAATAATTCGCCCTCTGGACAACCCTATCAAATCAACTGGCCATATACAGATACTTTATGGTAACCTTGCACCAGAAGGCTCTGTAGCAAAAATAACTGGCAAAGAGGGACTGTTTTTTTCAGGTGAATTTTGTTGCTTTCATCTTCATTCCTTGAAAGCATCCATATTATGTGCGGAATGTAACAGTTATTTGGTCAAATGTCAGGCCCTGCGTTAGTTTTTGAGGGTGAAGAGTCCATGATTGCTGCAATTTCAGATAACCCAGCAAACTTCAAGGTAATACAGACATGTAATTTCTGCACCTATCAGTGTCTCTATTGCTTTCCATTTCTGAGGACCACGATTGCTTTTCTGCTCAGTGACTATGGATTATACCAAGCATGTCTTGCATTTCTTATGATGGATTATTTTATTTTTCCATGGTTGCTATTACAGGGAAAAGTAGTAGTGATCCGAGGAGAAGGACCAAAAGGTGGACCAGGGATGCCTGAAATGTTGACCCCAACAAGCGCAATAATGGGTGCTGGGCTTGGAAAGGTACACCACATAGCTCAGAACTTGGCATTTTCGGGCACTAGATACTTATTTTTTTTGTATTTTCTTGTTTTCAGTCGAGTGAAAATGGATGTTTTGATTTATTTTATAGGGTAGATCTGTTTTGTAGGACTATGTATTGACTATGAAAAGAAGTTATTAATATATTGGCTACAGAAAAATATCTACTCATGTATTGACTACCCCCTCTCTCCCCCCAAATATTTTGAAGGACCTTTTAACAGCTGCTCTATTTTAATCACAGGAGTGTGCCCTGCTGACAGATGGTAGATTTTCCGGAGGATCACATGGATTTGTTGTTGGCCACATATGTCCTGAAGCACAGGTACCGTACTGTGGCACCCAATGGCAGCACAGTTCAACTGAAGCTGTGTAGTTTGCTGCTGGTTTCTCTTCAACAGCGTTTCAAGTTTATTCTCTCCTTAGTGTAAGATATGAAAAATTTGTGGATAAGGTTCGTGATATTCACAGTAGCTACTTTACAGGAGGGTGGCCCGATCGGTCTTGTCCAGAATGGTGATAAAATCACCATTGACGTTGTTAAGAGAGTAATCGATGTTGATCTGACGGAAGAGGAGCTGGATGAGAGACGGAGGAAATGGAGTGCGTCAGAATACAAGGTCAACCGCGGAGCGCTTTGGAAGGTACAGTAGCTTGAACATTAAAGATCCTTTTTCATATAAGACTGCCCTTCAGCTCTGCATCTTACATGAATATATGATATATGATTTGTTTTCGGTCTGCTCTATTCTTGCAGTACATAAAGCTGGTGGCTCCGGCGTCGAGGGGATGTGTCACCGATGAGTAGGAGTCTTAGTCGTGAGTACCATGTGGGTCGCCAAGCGAAAACTGATTTGTCAGGACAATTTTCTGTGAGATTGGTTCATGGTAGTTATTAGCAAAAAAATACTCCATCCGTTTCGTTTTAATTGTCGTTAGGACAAGCTTCAATAGTTCATTTCTAGTTTATTTGGTTGTTTGAAACGATAATTATTTCAGAACGGAGGGAGTATCAATTTTGAGGAGCCAAACAATGTCCGAGATATTGATAATAATGGAGTGTTGTTATCTGTCTCAAAGCTACATTCTTGTTCGAAGCTATAATAAGCAAAATCAGTTTCTTTTTTTCTTCTTCGAAGGCTTCCCTATGTCACCCGGTGGTGGCGTGAGTTGTACGTACAGTATTCTCATTTGGATTGGAGTGTGTGTGAGTGGGCTGGGAGTGTTACAAGAGTACACTACGACTTCCGTGTCATATAGCCTCCGCACGGTAGGCCGGACTGATTTTATCGGGATGAGCAGAATCAAAATGGGCCGTTCCGTGCCAGCCCATCATATCGAGCGTCGGCCCAATAACAGCCCAAGGTCTTCGCGGCACAAGTTTCTCCTGCCTCTTCTTCGTCCCACTCCATTCCGCCGCCGCTGTTCTGAGTTCTGCTCCGCCGGTACCGAGGTAGCGAGACCAGGCCTCCTTCCTCTCATCCATCGCCAAGAAGAGGCCGCTGCTGGTACTGGACTGGCGTGGACTGGAGATCGATTACGATTCGCATCAGTTTTTTTTTTTTATTATTCTGTCCCGGTAACTAACCTAGCTTGTGCCTTCAGTGTGAATTGAAAGATGAGGAAACTCGAGTTCCCTGTAAACTAACCTGGTTCACCCTCCAGGAACGGATCGAACAGAACAGGCCACCTCGTCGATCCCCGCTCCGGCGGCGGCCTTGTCGAGCGCTCACGTCACCGGTCCGGCGAGCCGGCGGCCAAGGGCCGTGACACCATAGCTTGTTTTCTTCTCAGCTCCTCTCGAATCCCTGCTTGTCTTCACCGCTCCGCTTGCTTCATCTGACCGGTCTGCTAGCCATGGCGACAGACCTGCCGCTGACGGAGAAGAAGAAGAAGAAGAAGATGCCGCTCCCTAAGGTGGTCACGCTCAACAAGGCCCTCAACCTGGTGAGCTCTCCGCTTCTTAACCCCGTCTCCTCGATTCCTTCCTCCTTCTGAAGCTCGATGCAATGATCCTGTGCTCCTCTTGCACCCATCACCAGAGTTGGTTTTCGTATACGCTGCCACTAATTGAAACTGGAATTTGCACCAGAATTAAGGAACTAGAATTGAACTAGAATTAAGAAATTTGCCACTAATTGCATCTGCCACTAATGTGCCTGTCTTGGAATTGACTCCTAGTGTTTGAACAACTGCCCCTGCTTCCGTGTTGTCACGTGATGTTGCAGTCCCTTCTGAATACCTGATTGTTAGTGCACTGTTATTTCCATCACGTTCCCTGCATGCTCAGTTTATGGCTAGACGCATCCGGCATCAAGATGCTGTTTTAGTTTACTGACTCTATATATGTTTTTACTAGTGGTGGTATTTAATAACGTTTGATTTTAATGCTTTGCAATATGTGAGGCAAAGGATTGGCATACATTTGCCAATGAATTCCACGTCCTCTTGCTAATTCCTATCCTACTTACCCTTTTCACGAATCACTCTCAGGCTCAGGCATGGGTGGACAAAATGAGTGCGTCTGACCCAGATGATGAACCCGGCGATAAGGATTTTGAGGGCCGTCCATCCAGGTAGGTATAGAATTCACACATCCTTTGTTTTAGGCATTCCTGGATAACTGGCATGTCTCACTGCAAAACTTGGTTTAGGCTTGGTCTTGGTGCTAAAGCAGCACCTGGTGTGAAGCGTGGCGCTGTCACTGATCCAGTTGAGAGGAGGTTGCTTGGGAAGGTGAATGCGCAGAAGAGAAGGTCCTTGGAGGAGGAGGAGAATAAAACTGCTAAAGAGGATGCAAAAGAGGCTAGTGATGACGACAGCGATGAGCCCGAAAGCAGAACCAGCGCCTTTAGCAAGAAAAGGGCGTTGCCTTCAGTTACTTCCATGCCATCAGGGAAGAAGACAAAGTGACAAGTTGTATGCGTGGACCATCTCAGTATTCATACTCATATCTCTCGTGTTTTGATCAGAGTCTAGTGTGTGAGTTCATGGGCTTATGCAGTTTCATGGGCTTTTAGTTTACTATACCCTCTCATGGTCTAGTGTGTGAGTTCTGAATGTAAAGAGATTGCTGTCCTGGATGTTCATGCTTATTTGCAGATCACAATATCCTGTACCACCTGTTCGAATTTGAATACCCTGTGATATTTGGTTATTCTAAATTCCCAACCAATCGACTCAAATGTCCTGTCCACATTTTTTTTTAGATTTCCACCTGCTAAACTTGTTCATATGCTGCATTCTCGTGTTAAATAAGTGTGTATAATCATCTCTTAATAATGGCTGTCCAAAGTGCACAAGTACATTAGGTTAAACACTTTTATGGTTATTTTGAAGAACAGTTCTTTTTAAAAATATTACACCGATCGTGTGATACTAATGTTTCAACCTTTAGATAAAAGTGCTATCAATGGTTTCATATTACTCCGCAAGGATATTATATCTATTCTGTGTCGTTTTCCTTATTTTCCTTCCATGCATTGAAGCCAATAATGGGGACTGGATCCTTCAAATACATTCCTCCTCTAGGTAGTACTCCCTCCGTTGCGGAAAGTTTGTCGCTTTTTAGTTTATTTTTGTACTACAAAGCGACAAACTTTCCGGGACGAAGGGAGTAGTTTCGGTATGCAGAAGTACCACATATTCTGGTGTCCAAAGGATGGAAGAGGGTCAGGAGTAATACTCCCTTTTGACTCAAATTAATTATCGTTTTGGACAAGCAACTAAAATGTTTGTCCAAAACGACAATTAATTGGAGTATATAATATGACAGTTCCGTGACTATCAATGCATATGTTTCCTTATGCTTGTGTAGTAAGCAGTACCAGATGTATGAATGAGAAACATTAAAGAGTAAGTACAAACGAATAAGGTTTGCAAATAAGTACATAAATATAAATGAAAAATGATTTAAGAACTTCTTGGGCCGTATTAGTTCGTTGGGCCAGTTCTTGGTAGGCCCGCCGCATGGAAACAAAACAGAGAGTCCGTGTCGGAGACGACTGACGAGAAGAAGACTTTTCTCTGTTCTCTCTTGTCCGCCTCGCCTCCTTCACCCCGTCCGTTCCTCTCCCTCTCCCGACCGCGGCCGATCCCAGCAGCCGCCCGTCCGACACCATGGCCGCCGCCTCGCCTACTGTTGACCCTTCGTCTTCCCAAGTCCACCTCCCAAGGTTCTTTCTTCTTTCCCCGTCTCTTTCTCTTCCCCCCTTACCGTCTCTCTTCGATTGCTTTCTCTTCCCTCTGGTGAAATTGGGGCACAGATTCCCGACGCTTCTGTGCTTTTAGCTCCCTATGACGAATCGCTGTGATGGCGTTCCCTTGTGTTTCATGGTGAATATGAAATTCTCGTGCTTTTCATGTGTTTGAACTTCTTTTCGTTTTTGTTCCATCCTGCAGGCCCAGCGTGGCAATCTCGTGGGATTCCCAAGGTACTACTTTTTTTCCCCATCTATACTATCTTCTTGCCTGCGGCCGCTTCTGTCTGTGGTCACTATATGGTATATCGGTAATGAATATAATTGATAGCATTTACAACCTTTTATATTTTTTTTTTTATTTATGACATGGAATTGTACTGCCTGCTGTGCAGTTCACACCCACCTTCT
The DNA here is from genome assembly GCA_036927565.1 of Tuctoria greenei. Taxonomy (NCBI): domain Eukaryota; kingdom Viridiplantae; phylum Streptophyta; class Magnoliopsida; order Poales; family Poaceae; genus Tuctoria; species Tuctoria greenei. Next base: position 74,130 of record JAYESD010000061.1, on the reverse strand, counting down.
TTTTAAGCCTCTCCTAGTATCTTTTCATGTACCCACTCACTCACCCACTTCACAAACATAAAGGCACACCTACACGCATGGAAGACCAGCAATTAGACTACATATACCAATGAAAACTGTATCCCTAGAGAGATCATTGATTCTACCAGAGTCCGATGCGCAACGGGAGCGTATTCCAATTTTGGCGCCACACGGATAGGCATTTGAAATTTGTTCGGGGGCTCACCCTTGTCCGACACCCGAGTCAATCCTAGGGATCGAACTTGGGTGGGTAGGCTGGCAACAGCTGGTACTGCCACTGAGCCGGCGACTCGTTCACAATTCACAAGTAACGTAATCATCTATGAACTTTTCTTTTAGCACTCCTTTTCTTTTCCACTGTGAAATGTCAGTTATATCAGGAAAGTGGACGCCGTTTTGTCCAAGTGTAAATAGTTAGCAGCCATAGCCAGTTCATTCCCTATCCAATGTTTGGTGTTCCTTCTCAGGAAGATAATAAATTTGTCGCCTCTCTGAACATGCACAAATCCAAACGGTCGGAAATATATTTTGTTTTCTTGCGATACTTGTCACCTGCAATAAGTCCTGCACCCGCATTTCCATTATTTCAAACTTGTATACATGCTGTGAAAAGTGAAACGGTAATATGTGATCCAAATTTTTGATTATATGCAGCACTACACAGACATGCAGAAAGGTGCGAGACGGAGTCAGAGGCAATCGTGGATCCTGTTCTGCTTCCAACTCTAGAGGGCTTACTGCAGGAAGTGTATACATCATTGCAGCCAGAGCCAGTTGATTATGAGCACCGACAAGTTATGATCGAAGTCTTCAACAAAATTGCTGGACAAGTATTTGGTATGAGATATTTTGTCTGCCATCATGGTGTCAAGGACTTGTATTCTCGTAACTGTTATTGCGATTACAGTGAATGCTTGTACATGTTTATTTATGAAGTTTTAAATTCATAGACATGGATATGACTTGAAATTACCATAGTCATGATGCCTGTTATTTCGTAAACCTTGGGCACACAAATCATTGCAACAGAAAATCTGGTTTTTTTTCCATGCACTTAAATTTGGATATCTTATGAGCTTAGCTTATTTTAGAAATGTTTATGCTTTAACCTGAAAAACTTATATTACAAATTTTGCATTCTACTTGATAGAGCACTGAAAAAAATGCATATTCTGAAATTAGAACTGGTTTTGTTCAAGGTCTGTTACAATCTAGGAATTTTGTGTTCCCGCCAAGTTTAGTTTATGTTGAATTCCATCTAAGTATACCTCTTTTCTGTGTCAGTTGATTGCTTAAGTTCTTCATGCATTCTGACAATTTGCATGTCCACAACTTTTACTAGAAAGAAGCCTTTGCTTTCAATCTGAGTATTTTGAAACTACTTTTAAGGTTGGTTCCTCCTTTCAGGTACAAAGAATGGGCTTCCTATTGTGGAACCATTTGGATCATTCACAATGGACCTATTTACTGCTAAAAGTGATCTTGACCTCTCTGTCAACTTTAACAATGATGTCAAGTCTGAATTTCCTCGCAAGGAAAAGGTTTCCGCTATAAGGAGACTCGCAAAAGTTCTACACAATCATCAAAGTAATTACTTTCTTAAGCAGATATTTTTCACATCTTTCCTAGCACTTATTTGTCCAGTCACCTTTGAATGTACATTGTGTTTTGTTTAATATGCATTTGTAACGTTTGTACTTCAATTAATTGCACAAGAGATTGGAACTAATTGATATGAACAAAGGATTCAGGAATGTTAGTTTTTATTGCGCTGTGTTTTCCCTAGTCTAATATACCTCTTGTACTGCCAATTTCAGGAAATGGTCGTTGTTATGGGGTTTTACCAATTGTTACTGCTATAGTTCCTGTACTAAAGGTTACTGATAAGGGAACTGGTGTGGAATGTGATATTTCAGTAGAAAATAAAGATGGCATGTCAAGATCAATGATATTTAAATTTATTTCATCAATAGATGAAAGATTTCGGATACTGTGTTATCTGGTATTGTGATTCTTAGTCTTGATATATTGGTTTTTGTGGAAATGTTAACTGAAAACTCCCAGATCGATGATTTGATTACGTGATATTTGTAAAATGTTTATTTTACAGATGAAGTTTTGGGCTGCATCTCATGGCATTAACAGCCCAAAAGATCGAACTATTAGCTCGATGGCAATTATTTCTTTAGTTGCTTTCCATTTACAGGTAAATGGACTTTGTTGTATTTGGTTTGGTTTTCGTTCAACCTGCATAAGCATTAATGGAGTTTTCATTGTATATTTGTGGCCTGAGTTATAAAATGGTTGCTAGTTGTAACTCTCCTTTATTTGAATAAGGAGAAAAATGTATGCACTTATTAATTGTATGATGTGGACTGCAGATCCGTCATCCTCCAATATTACCTGTGTTTTCTGCCATACTGAAAGGTACTCCATTAATTGAGCGCATGTCATTCTCGTTGATATTGCATTTTCTATTATCATCCTGCTATCATCTAGCTATATAGATATTAGTAAGAAATTAAGATAGTTTCTATTCTCTTGCAGATGGTTCAGATTTTGCAAATGTTGAGAGGAATGTCTCACTCTACAAGGGTTTTGGGAGCAGAAATAAAGAATCTATTGCTGAACTTTTTGTATCATTAATGAGTAAAGTGAGTTGTGTTAAGTTCTCTATTTATGTTTATTTAGACCCATGGACACTTTGATCATTTTCTGTTTATCTTTTTGGTCACTTTGGAATATTGTACACTGTCTGATCAAAAAGAAAAAAAAACTTTGTGCCCTTCATAAAATGCCTGAATTTTTTCCCCTCAAACATGCCTAAACTCAGCCTAGTGTACTTCCAAAAATCTGAACTCAGTCTAGAATCTAGTGTACATCCAAAATTAATCTGACACACTTGAACTATGACGTTTTTCTACCGATCAGATGACCAAATGATTTAATTTTAATAAAAGGTGATCCTACTGTCTCAAGGACTGGGTTATCAGTATCACATCTGATGATGTGATTCATTCATTTAATGTACTGCTGTTTAAAGTTATAATTATTTTAAATTCTGCTCTGTTTCTTATAGTATCATGGTTGCACATAAAACTGCTTTCCAAGATGCACTTTTTTGACTAATAGTTTACTTGTTAATCTGGTTCTGTGTGCACCATCATAAGCTGTTGTATATCACTCTTCTCATTTACACATACTCTTTTGGCCTTCGCTTATGCAGCTAGTATCAGTGGAAGGTTTATGGGAGCAAGGGCTTTGTGCCAGTAATTTTGAAGGATCATGGATCTCGAAAACCTGGGATAGAGGTGTTGGGAACTTGAGTGTAAGTCTCCCATGAATTTGGATTTAACTTTACATTTCATGCCTGCAGAAAAGAAATTATTGTTCACTTCATATGCCCAACAATTCATTCAGGTTGAGGACTTCATGGACCGGTCTCAGAATTTTGCCAGATCGGTAGGGAAGGAAGAAATGCAGACAATCTGTGAATGCCTAAGGGTTACTGTTTCTAATTTGAGCAACTTCTTTAAGGGTAAAATTGATGCGCCTAGGTTAAAGGCCCTTTTGTTTGGGCCCTTTAACCAGGATAAACCAATCATTAAAGTAAGTCAAAGGAATGCTAAAAGGAAGCGTGTTGATCCAAATAAGACAAGCAATATAGAAATTGCTAAGAGGAAGAAGCTTGATCAGGATATGCCAGTCACTCCTCCCATTCGGACCAATGCTAAGAAGAAGAAACTGCATCAGGATAAGCCAATCAGTCCTCTTGTTCAGAAAGATGCTAAGAAGAGGAGAATTGAGCAGGATAAACCAATCACTCCTCCCACTCAGAAAGATGCAGAGAAGAAACTTGATCTGGATAAGGCAGTGACTCCTACCATTCGGAAAGATGCTAAGAAGAGCACCGACTCGGGTAGCAGTCATGTGCAACAGAAGAAAAATCCTGCTTCTGGTTCACGGCCTCCTAATGTTTTTTTCCCTCCTCGAATGCATCAACCAGTTCCCACCCGACCAAGTACTCAGTTTCCGCATATTCCTCATGGATTGCCACAGCCACAGTTGCATCCAGCTTATCATCCTTATCAGGGATTGGTAGGTCAACCACAGGTTAATTTCATTCACTTCAATCATGGGTTTGAACCGCAGCATCAAGGCCAAGTTATGTTTGCTCCATCTGCATTCCACCATCCGGTGATGGACGGGTTGCAGCTTTATGGCGTCAACGGTGCTCAGCAGATGATGCAGCATTACGACAATAGGTTTCTTCAGGGACCACCCTACGGGATGGGTCCAAGCTTCTGGAGATGATGGTGGCAGTTCATAAAATAGGAGATGTTAACTTAGATTGTTGTTGTGTCCCTGGTGCCATTTTGTTTGATCTGTTGTAAAAGGAAAATGCAAAAACCAGAAAGGAAAATGCAAGTTGTAACATCCAATATTTACTTCAAACTGTTGCTTGTTAAATACTCCATCCGTTTCGAAATAATTGTCACCGGTTAGCTCAAAAATGAACTAACCGGTGACAATTATTTTGAAACGGAGGGAGTATTTTGTTGGCCTGTGGTTTTGTCCTGGATGAAGACTGGAAGGATTCTTGTTTGTAACGTCCTAATGCCACGTTGGATCGCTGACCGACTGCTGAGCGCAGGGATTTTTGGTTGGCTTCTAGCTTCTAGAGGCAGGCTACCATGCATTACAATTACATGACCCGTTGCTTGCACTAAGCAAGCTGTGGCTTGGTGTTGCACTGTTGCTGGCTGGTATCAGCAAACAAGCCAATTAAGCTGGTTGGTAATCGACGCCACTGAAGCTGGAAAGGAACGGCTGTGCATCTCGCTTAGCTCAAACTTGAGCGAAAGTGATGTGGCACCGCTGCTACTGTCCAGCTTGCGGCGATGGACCAGGAAAACTTGTAAGGGCAGTCAGTCATGTAAAGCAAATGCGCAATCTTGGATATCGAGTTGCTTGATAGCCTCTAGCTTCTTGCTTGTACTGAGAACAGATCAGAGCTCGATCTGTATTGAATTTGCAAGTGATTTGCCCCCTTTTGATTGCGCTAGCGTAGTGATGTGATGCAGCGTATCTGGTCCAAAGACAGATGGGGCGTTAGTATTATAGCTAGACCCGGTGATCCTGATCGAAACGACAAGGACCTTGGCAGTCTGCCATCCACTTGAACGAGAGATGCTTCCTTGATGGGCCCTACGGAATGAGCTAATTTTAAGCCCATGGGCCACCTAAACAAACTGCAATTGGACCAACGACCAGCCCGTGGACCACTAAGCATGTCTCTCTTCTTTTTTTTTTCCGAGAGATTAAGAAAAGGAGCATCCGGTAATATCATATATAAGAAGAAAACGGAACGGAATGGAATGGAGCCAACCAAGCCATGCATTCAAAAGCAAAGAGTACCAAACAAGTCCATGTTTGCACGTGATGGGTTGGCCTTCCATTCGGTCGATCAGGCATTATTATTGGTCGCGCGCACCCCGAACCCAAATAATCGATCATGCATGCAATAGAATGCGCCATTGATTATTACCCAATAACCTATAATTATCAGAGGCAAATATGATACTATACGGCATTGATTACTCCGTTTTCCGGTTTTACTTCTCTAAGTAGTTCAAATCACATTTCAACATTTCTAGTTTTCATACCAACAAACAAGAGCCAAACTTTCTACTCCCTCTTTCCCATTTTAAATGTCGTTTCAGACCAAAACATACAACTAAAAGTGAACTGCAACATCATGTCCTAACGACATTTATTTAGGGAAGGAGGGAGTACTAGTTCAAATCCCATTGCAAGAGAGAGCAAGACGGAACAGCTAGCATGCATGGCTGGCTGGCTAGACGTCGTAAGTAGCCGGGCCAGCACCAGACAAGCAAAAAGACAATCATTCGTTTCCCTTTCGTATTCCTACTACACACCTCGCGCCATAAGGCCAGCCTCGATCGCTTTCCAACCAACTCATCGTTTTTCAACTTGCATTATATTGCCGCCCCAAATATATTATGGAGGAGTGAGTAGTATAATTATCTTGACGACAGATCTATATATCCCATGAACTAAATTATTTGAGATAGACCAATGTAAAGATTATTGTCATTATTCTTTACTAGAATAGAATAGAAAGAAATGAAATTCATCTGTAATAATAAAGATACTTCCTAGCTAATTTGAATTAATTATCTATGACTAAGGAGTATGTTCATCCATGTGATGAGCAAACTTTGCCTCAGTTACAGGCAGGCATTCCTAGCTAACTTGTTGCTGGTATGATATGGTATGGTATGGTGTGAGAAAGAGAGAGAGAGGTTTGAGAGAGAGAGAGAGATGGGGACTTGTTTGAGAGCCAGGGCAGCGGTGGTTGGGGGTGCTCCGCCTGGCCTGGCCCCCGATCCGACCCATCTGCATGCGACTTGCTTTTCTTTTTATTTTTGGTATAGTAAGCCAGAGTAGAGTAAGTACAACCGAAGCCGGGTGCGGTGGTCGGTGGAGCCGATCGACGGTTCTTGAAGCTTGCTTGCTGCTCCCCTCCATCCATCCATCCATCCATCCATCGCTGCTTCTCCATGGCATTGCCTTCTTCACTCCTCCTTCCTCCTCGAATGGGATGCAATGCAATGCTGGTGGAAGCTGCTGCCATTCCTCTTCTAAAAAGACGCCACCATTGTTGCCGACATTGCTTGCTTCTTGTAGCTCCGGCGCGGCGCGGCCCATAATGGTTGGTGGTTGGTGCGGTGAGTCAGGACCAGAAGGGCGCGCGGTGGGGGATCCCCTTCCGCCGCCGTCCCTGCCTGCCGCTCTTGCTCCCGCCGGCCTCCGCCGCCTGATGACTGGCGGCGCCGCCCTCGCCGGTGTTGCTGGCCGCGTTGCTGCTCCTCTTGGTGTCCACCAACTGCAAGGCGCGCGAGTTAGACGTGACCCAACGGCATGCATTATTTCGATGGATCGGCATTGCCATTCTCTTCTCTTGTTTGTTTAACCAATACGTAACTTCTCTCTCCATTATAAGTATTACTATACGCGCTAGTACTCCCTTATTACTGAATTTCATTTAATTAAAGAAGAAGCAACGAACGAACGAACGAGAGAACCAAAGGCGCAATCTTTTAGAGCCGGCCGGGCCGGGCGGAAGCGGAATTGAACGAACCTTGCATCCGAGGGAGCAGAATCGGAAGGGGTCGAGCAGCGCGCGGCCGCAGATCTCGCAGTTGTACGGGGACGCGGCGGCCTTGCCCGCGGCGGCGCCGGCGCCACGCGGCTGGGGGCGCTCGTTGAGGAAGAGGACCCTGGCGCTGTTGATGACGTAGGTCTGGACGCCGGTGATGTCGAGGACGTCCTCCACCTCGGACACGCGGACCACGTCGTGGTAAGACGACCGCCGTATCTGGGGGTGGATGTGGGTGGAACCAGATCAAAGGCGCAATCTTGCCTTAATTTTCTTCTCGTTCAGCTAGCAGAAGAAGAAGAGAGAAAGAAAGGTAAGTAGTCTCCACCACCGTACCACCTACCTGGATGACCCGGTGCGCGGCGTGTCGGTGCGCCCTGCAGTAGTAGCAGAAGGCCGGCGGCGGCGGCGCTCCCCCGCAGTCGAGGCAGAACATGTTGCACTCGTTGCGCGGGGACGCCGGGTGGGCGGCGCAGGCGAGGAAGAAGCGCGTCGAGAGGAGCGTCTCCAGCCACTCGGGCACCGGCGGCGTGGACGACGCCACACCCACGCGCCGCATCATCATCATCAGCCCAGCCCAGCCTCCGATCGAGGTGCAATGCAGGTGGTCTGGTGGGAAGGCAATGGCGCGCGGCCGGCCGCCCCCCTCAGGCCCTCCTCACCGACGAGGAGGAGGAGGAGAGAGAGAGAGAGATGGGAGGAGGAATGAGGATTGGAAGGTAGCGTGGGCTTTTCTCTTGGCTTCCTTTTCGTGTCCGGTTGTGCTCCTGCTTCGGTTTCGCTTGGCTTTTCTCTTCCTCTCCTCTGGCTGGTGGGCCCGGCACTTCTACCCATGCGGATTCGCAGTGAAAGTACACTCTGCACTGCTCAGGGCCGTCCGTCAGATCAGATCCACCACCTGCAGGCTGCAGCAGCATGAGAGCAGAGCACTCTGTTTCTGCTTCTGTTGCAGTGCATTGGTAAATGGCTGCAGTCAGTGGTTTCAGAAAGAAAGAGCACCTGAACTCTGAATTCCATGCAAACAAAAGACGAGAAGAGAGAGAAGCCTTTCGGTTGTGACTGCTGCCTTTCTGTGAGCAGCAGCGAATGTGACAGAGAAGAAAAATGCAGAAAAATGCAGCAAGCAATCGTTGGTCCGATAAAAATAATACGGAGTAGTATGTGAACCACCAAAGTGGCTTAGCTTACCTGTTCTGTTCATGCGTTGGTTGCTTCCTCTCTGTCGCTCAGGCACACACGGACGGCACACGCAGACGGCACAAAGTGCCAAGGCCAGCACTGCAACTGCAACCACAGGACGAGTTTGCATTGCACCGAGGGGAAGAAGGGGAGTAGTATTACAGGACCACACCACTCACAGCACACGCAAGCATCACTCAGCATCGGTCCACGGCCCATTTGATGAGTTGTAGTACTGTCTGATCTGTCATCACAGCTCTTTCCTTCCTTCCTTCCTTCCTTCCTTCCTTCCTTCCTTCCATGGCGCGGCGCAGTGCAGATGCCAAAGTTATTACGTACGGGAAGGAATGCAGGAAGCTTCAGACTTTTTTAATTTCGTTCCATATATACATCGAATCCTTTCCCTTCCGCCAGCACAAAAGGAGTGTCTGAAATCACGTACGTACTCCCTCCAATGATTGAGTACTCAGCTAGCACAAGTTGCAAACTCGATCTAACATACGTAACACCTCCAATTAAGCAGGCTGCAGGCGTCGTCGTTTTTGCCATGTGAAACAACTGGATATATAGAGGCAGCATGCAGTGCAGTGCTTCGTACTACTTGAGTTTCAGCTGATCAGGTGAGGTGAGATCTCTATATATTCTCTGGCTATATAGGAAGCTAGTAGCACTGCCACTTGTGTGCTTTGCACATGTACTCCGTACGTGGTTATGCTAATTCTGTGCCTGTACCGCGTGCACGAGGCTATCCCAATTCGATGAGTCCATAAACAAACCTTGGTCCTCCAGCAAGCAGGGCACGTGCAGAATTTGATCTACTAGCTAGGAGGTGACAATATTACAGTAAACAACGATACACGCCTTTTTTTTTCTCAGATGCTGCTAGCTTTACTTATCAAATTTAAAACAAGAAGAGAATGGAGGACGGAAGTTGGGTACTAGCCTACTACAGCTGATGGAATAGGAATAGTGATGGAGGCATCAAGAATAAGTTTGGTAACTAGTCAATTCATCAGTGGTAGCCTGGACTGGAGAGCTAGCTAGCTGCTGCTAATTAAGCTGCTTCTTGCAGAAAAGAAATGCATGCATGCAGTCGATCTTGCTGGTGACGATGGACACTAACTACTGGCGGCAGGTACGCACCGTCGTATGGTGTATTCACCACATGCACCAACCAATCTTCTAAGACCAGCAGCTAGCCGGCGCATTAGGCAACCGTACGTAGCTTGTGTATTAATTCGTTGAAGATTTCTGCATTGACAAATTGACATATTATTGGCGTATTCTTGCAAGAAATACCCTCTCTGTCAGGACTGAAAGCGCAGCGGCCGTACGTTCGAAATTAATTTGCAGAACGATAAATTAGGCACCTCATAATACATCTTCAATTTGGCACCAGGGTATGGGCCTTTACAGGGTGATCTGGCCCATGCAAGGCCCGCCCAGCTCCTAGACCTTGTGGTGCCCGTGGAAGGCAGCCCAGGAATGGCCTGGCCACAGTCCGGCCCACGTTTTTGCCCAAATAAATAAAAATACTGCCCAACCAAAACGGATCAATCCTTCACCCTTTCTTCTCCCCCGTCGTGGCCCAGATAAGAGCAGAGGAGAGGAGCAGAAGAGACTAGATAAACCCTAGCCTAGATCAATCCACCGAATACCTCATCGCTCGCTTCGTTCGGTTGCGCCGCCGGCCGCGGATCACAAGGAAGATGCCGCCGGCCGGGATGAGGAAGCGCGTCGCCGAGGGCGAAGACGGCATCCTGGCGGCCATCTCCCGCTCGCAGGCGGCGGAGCACGCGCGCGACGCGGCGGCCGCGGCCAAGAGGCTGCTGCGGAGCACGGGCAAGGCGGCCTGGATCGCCGGGACCACCTTCCTCGTGCTCGTCGTGCCGCTCATCTTCGAGATGGACCGGGAGCAGCAGATCAACGACCTCGAGCTCCAGCAGCAGACCCTCCTCGGCGCGCCGCCGCCGTCGACGACGCTGCCTGCTTCAAAATGAGGAGAGGAGACCTCTCTCTGCATCCAGCATCATACTGTTTGGTGGTTCAGAGGTGTCTGTCTCTCTCTCTCTGTCTTTCATCATCTTCGTAACTGTTTCGTCGAAGAAGAAGAAGAAGTCGTTTTGATTCCTGTTAGTACATGGTTTCAGCAGAAAGAAGAGTACTAGTTCACCTCTCCTTGTGTTTGCTACCTGTATCGATAATATATTACTGTATTAGACCTGTCACTGCCAGCTCTTGAATCCATCTACCATCCTATACTGTGTTTGCTTCTCACGTCGTCTCGTTTGCTTATAATGCTGCTCAATGTCGGTGAATTGATGCATGTGGCAGAACAATGGCGATCCTTGGAGTGACAAGAGGTGCCTGCTTATCCTCTTTACAGTCTATTGTAGGCTTTTCGTATGCTCTTATCACATCAGAATCACGCATGTTGCTGCTTATTGAATGTTCTCATGTTATTGCATTTTCCCAAGCTCTGTTCTTACCGAACTGAACAAGGAGCGTGTTGGCTTGTTCAGTTCAACCCAGTCAGGAGCACAACGGTGTGTTGTACAGTACTCTTTGTTCCACCAGCTCTACTACTTAGTATGCCAGTCAGTTTCAGAGCTGCTGCAAAATGGCAAGCCAATGACAAATTAGGATGGCCATGTGCTGCCTCTGCCTCCTCTGGAGTAGAGTTTCGGTTTGAACGATTCCGGTGGAAGGTGAGTGAGGTGACCCGCCAATTTCTCCCGGCCTCTCCCTCTCCCTCTCCCTCTCCTCCCTTCCCAAGAACTAAGGACGTCCTGCTCCTGCCTTGCTACAAATAAACACTCGTATCTTAACCCAACAATTGTTTCTCGATATTCTAATAGCGTAGCTCAAAACAAGCGCCAGAGACGTCGTGCTACATCGGTCAATCAGGTCAGGTCAGCTCAGTTAATTAAATTTAATTGAATTGAATCCAATGGCGGACTCGGAGGCCATGGAGCGCATCTTCAAGCGGTTCGACACCAACGGCGACGGCAAGATCTCGCTGGCCGAGCTGACCGACGCGCTGAGGACGCTGGGCTCCACCTCCGCCGACGAGGTGCAGCGCATGATGGCCGAGATCGACACCGACGGCGACGGCTTCATCGACTTCGACGAGTTCATCTCCTTCTGCAACGCCAACCCGGGGCTCATGAAGGACGTCGCCAAGGTCTTCTGATCGATGATTCCTCTTCTTAATTCTATCCATGCTTCATTGTGTTATTATTACTGATGGCATTCATTCCTTTCTTCCTTCTTTAATTTGGGTTTCCATTGTCGTTTCTTCTCTAATGTGTAATCCAGCAGCGTCTAATGCTATAATTTTCATGTAACGTAATCTATAAATGATTTGAAGATCCGTCCATCCTCATGAACTACCTACCGGTTAATAAGGTAAGGTGTATCATCTGCATAATGCATGCGTTTTCATGTACAACAGCGTTTGGTTGGTCCCATAATATTAAAGACTGAACGCCAACCAACCTGATGGGTTGCTGAATTAGATTGGACCACACTATGAACATGATCGCCCATCCGGCCCATGGAGTGATCGACGGCTCGTGTGGGTGCATGCTGGCCTCCTCCAGTTCAGTCCAGTCCTATCCGCGAGTTTGAATCTAACTCTCTCGGGGCAATGACATGACATGACAACAATTATAGTTTATTTTGATTTTTGAACTAAAATTCGTATAATAATTTTGAAACGAAGGGGGAGTAGTGTGCTAACAGGAGGTAGCTAGAGGAAAGCCATTTATTTAGCCATCCTTCCTTTCCATTCCATTCCATGGATCGTCATCGGATCCACTTGGGCCATCATCATTATGATTCCACACTTGTGACCTGTGTTATTTACGCCTCACTTTCCGAAAGCACCGACGATGGAGAAGACGAGGAATCTTCTCCGACTAAAAAGCTAGGGTTCTTGTACCAGCTGTTGATACCTAGGCTTTCTGTTTTTCTAGTCTCTGTGCGATCGATCCTAGGCCCAGCTAGCTAGTATGAAACTAAGCAGGGATTCAGATGCGATCTACGTACTTCTAGCTAGGCTTTTCTAAGTGAGAATTCTCATGACTATTTTTTGATGGTTGATGCTGATCGAGTATACTCCCTCCGTCGTTACAAGTATTTCCGCAGTAGTAGTACGTGTCTGGCTTGTAATTAACCAAGCTTTGAGAGGGAGGGAGTATGTTGGAGCAAAAATTAGTGAACTCAGAGACGATGTCTCCAGTGTCCGAGGTAGTCAATTTGTACTCCTACTGTAACAATCTTGAGCTCGCACTCTACGGAGTCTTGCTAGGAACGTCGGCGAGCTAAGGAAGGCACCAGCTAGCGGGTGCCAGTTTGCATATGATGCTGCCTCATAGTTACTCCCTTTGTATTTAAATACTTATCGTTTTTTAGTTTACAAATAAACTACGAAGCGACAAGTATTTAAGAACGGATGGAGTGTATATTGTATCTTTTATTCGATTAAATCAAAGTGCCTCTCAGCTCGAGAATACAGTAACAGTACTGACGATGATGCTGCCGAAGCAGAGAAAGCAATGAACAGATTGTCGAGCGTGCATGCAGTCAATCAGTACCACTCTCTCTGCACTGCACGTGCACGTCCCCCATCAAGACATGCAAATTAAGAAACTTGACGGACGATAAACACACTAGATCAGAGTTGCTCCACGTGGACGATTGGTTTAATCCTTGATCGTCTAGCTAGTACTGTAGCTTATTAATGTTGAAGACACACGAGCGAGTACATGGCTAGCTAGCTAGAGATTGATGGCCGACCGCGCTGTTGCCTTGAGCAGCTACGACATGGAGCAGTACATACATTCTCTCTCTAGCAAAGCGAGTGCGTACCACTGCGTCTCAAAAGAATGGCCTTCTCTACCTGCATCTCCATGCCCTCTCTTATTGCTTTATTTCGTGTTTGCCTAGCTCCTAGTACGACTGAATGATGAATACAGTAGGTACTACAATTTGTTCGGGAGAAATGCACTACTAGTATGTCGCCTAGCTAGTAAGTAGTACTTGCTGCATGCCCCTTCATTCTCGGCCAATTGCCTTTAGTATCATGCAGCTGCTGCTGCCGCCGGATTCGTCGACATCATCAATGGTCTTCTTCGTTCTTCCCAAGGAACATCTCAATCTACTACTGCAAGATGCTATACTAGGGGAATTGACGTTGCTGTTGCCGCGCAGTGTTGTTGCAGCGGCCAAACATATGGTATGGATCGATCCAAGCTGTCTGAGTTTGAGGGGACGCCTTGCCCTCGTTCTCTCTCACTTGGACTCTGCTGCATCATGGCATGTCGCACAGCGAAAACGCATGCCTCCATCCGCAACGTTGCTCAGCTGCTCAAGGCTTTTAATAGTCTCCTTCTCGTCATCAGTACTGCACTCTCACTGCTCCTCCATCGAGCTTTCAGTAATAATCCGCTGTCTGAGAACTAGCTAGCTGCATAATGGAGGAGGTGTCGATCTTCAGATAGATATCTAGCTTGACTTTTGAGTCAGGGCGTGCAACAGCCAAATCAAAAGTTGTCGGCTTGATACAGTATATAGTACTGTACCACACTAATGAATAATGACATTAAGGTTAGGATGTACTACTACTACTACTAGTTAACGCGAAAAGAATGGCACAATTATATTAAATGGGGTCGCCGGGACAGGAGATGTCTAAAATAATCCATACATAAAAGCTGTGGATGAATGGTGTAATGGCAGACATATGTATCTTTACATCATTGCACACGATGCAAAGTTCTTAAGACACCTAGCTACTTTATCATGAACCAAGAGTACAATTAACGACCCCACCCGGGCCCTTCTTAATAAACACATACTAGTATCCCACAGTAAACAACATGTAATCAGCTGAACAAATGAGGTGCTCATAACTACTGTAGTATGACCGCCAGCTGATGATTAATCAGAGACAAATGACTGTAACAAAAAAAATACAGTAATAATCTTCTAGTTATAGCCTGGTAGCTGCAGCTGGTAGCGAATGCAATGGGCAGAGAAGGAAAGAAAAATAAAAGCGATGATCGACGACGATGGATGTGACGCCACCGCCAGTGGCAATTTCGTTGGCGCATGTCTTGCATCGCTCATCCATCCATGTTGCTCTTGCTAGTGCAAGCTGCCACATCCATCCATGCCATGTCGGCCTCAACCTGCTTATCAAGAATCGAAATTAGATCACACCCTGTTGCTGTTGGTTGGTCTCTCACCAGCTCCACATCTACCTTCCATTATTCCATCATCTTATGTACACTTGAGTCAATTACGTGTTAATCTAAAACTATATAATCTTGAACTCTAACTAGGGTATAAAATGTTAGGAGCATATGCATAGTAATTCAATGATTTTCGTTTCTCTCATAAAGGTGAACACTACAGCAATTCAGGCCGTCGTGGAGCTAGCGGCGTTGAACATGCAGAAGAGATCGATCACATGCGTTCATATCACGCGGCAAAAGCAGCAAGAAGGCCAGTACGTACGCTCCAGGTGTTGGTTGATTCAGGACCACTCGTACTGAGCTGAGCGATCACAGTAAACCGGCCAAGTTCGATCGAGTAGTGATGCAATCAAGTTGCTGGCATAAGTAACAATTAAGCATCCATCGCGGGATCGATCGATCAAGCATTATTACTGTATTACTACTCCATCCGTCTCCGAAAGTTTGTCACTTTGTAATTCATTTTTATACTACAAAGCGACAAACTTTTAAAGATGGAGGGAGTACTTTATAAGCTTCTCCAACTCGATATACCGGTTAAAGGCAAAGCTATGGCCAAGCCTACCGATTTAACATGCTACCGACCTATATGAGGGGACCATTTCATATCAGGTTAATTAAAACTTAGCTTGCGTTTTAATCCAGACAAGTGCATGCTGCATACTGAATACAGTTATTATGTGAGGAAAAGGCGTCTGTCCAGTAGTAACGAGCTAAGCTGTCATATGCGATCTGACGAGATGGTAATAATGTTGAGATGCATCAGACATCCAAGTTAAAGATGGGGTTTTTTTGGCTCAGCATTGTTGTAAGATTGCAACAACTAGCTTGATACTATGTATAATCTAGTAGCGAGTATTAGCTACTTAGTGCACTTACACAATGCAATAAGATTCAGTAAAGTATCAATTCGTTCCGTAGTATCAATTCAATGCAAGGAAACGATTATAGTACTTGAAAAGAAAAAGATGCATGGTGTGTGTCGCTGCTGTGGCGAGCAGCGTGTCCCAGAAAAGCAGGAAAAGCTTGCTAACCATCGTTCTCAACAAGCACCTGGGCAGCCAGCAGAGGTCCAACCCATCGATGGAATATACGGCCCCCGCTGCAAGATGCACACACGCACTAAAGCTGCATCATTAGATGTGGAATTGCAGTTGCACTCTCCATGCTTGGCAGATGATAAACAAAAGGCATGATTTGGAGATATGTTCTGAAAAGACACTGTGTCCAGGCTGCATTGATGCACGCTCTCTCTCTCTCTCTAATATATTCTTTTGTGGTCCAGTGATCCAGTCCATCCAAGTATTTCTCTTTTCTTTTTTCGCTGCTTTTCTCAAGCAGCTAGCAGATCCATGCATGTGGATGTAGTGGAGGGTGAACGTTTGAATTACTCCCTTCATTTCAAAATAATTGTTATCGGGTTTGAACTAACCGGTTATAATTATTTCAAAACGGAGGAAGTAACTTTTATCATATTTTTCTCCCTTGTTTTCAGCAGACATATACGAAATTAAATAAGTAGAAAAGAGACGTAAATGGTTTCTGTCCTGACCCTCCCAAAACACTGATTCCCCAAGAGGAGATATAATTAAAATCATGCATGTATGCAGACATCAACCGAGAGCGAAACTCTATTGGAATGTGCATATATTGTATGTGCTTGACTCTAACTGTCGATTTCAAGTCTGTAATCTGTACTAGATTGTACTCTATTCCTCTCTTATAATATATGCCGGCTCGGTTTCGGATCTTTCAAAAAAAAAAAAGGAATGTGTATAGTTCAACAACGAGCTCGATATATACTGCATGTGAGCCTGTGACGTTTCAGTTACGCGAGCATTCTGAATATGATTATAACAAAGCAAAGCAGGAATAATTACAGTACTTCCGTTCGGCGAGTGCTTTTCCATTCTTTGTGTCAATATCTGCAGTTGTGCACACGACGACGCGACCGGCGGCCGGTGTTAGTTGTAACACCCATAATTTTTGAACAAAAGTGCTCAAAACCCTTGATCATGAGTGTATGCATTTTTGGGTGAATTTTAGCAGTTCAAACGTGTAGCAAACGTTCAAAATTTAATTTGAATTCAAATCAAAAGAAAAGAATTGAAAAAGAAAAAGAAAAAGATAAAAATCCCCTTTTGGGCCGATTCTTCCCCTCTGGCCCATTCCCCTTCTCTCTCTCTCTGCGACCCTAACCTCAACTCCCAAGACCAAGACTTCGTCAATTCTCAAGTCTCCAACGAAGGCAAGTGCCCTTGACCATCTTGTGCCTATTTTAGGAATTTAGCTAGTTGCATGCTAATTAATTTGATGTCCTACTTCATGTTTGCATGCCCTGTTCCTTACCATTCCTTGATACCTGAAATGGGTTGGGAAGTAGATAGGCTTTATTTATGCTTAGCCATGCTTAGATGTTGGGATTGGGAATTCATACAAATGTTCTATGCTTAACTTTATGGTTACCCTAATTTGATGGTGAATATACATAATGATAGTGGATAGGAATCTGGTGGTTGGTTAGCTTTGGTATGGTGCATTTTGCACGAGACCCGGGATTGGGGTTTGTCACCACTGGATTCTAAGGACCGGTTTATGGAGGAAGCCACTAAGCTTTATAGTACCACCACGAGACTGAGATGGGGCAGCATGGTCAATTAATTAGGTTTCTCCCGATGAAATGCTAGTGGTTGGATGGTGCGGGGAATGATGCGGGTGATCTGCTCTGGGATCCGCAAGGCTCAAGAGGGGGCTCTGGGGCGGAGGGTTACTCCGAGAATCCCCAGTGGTGGAAACCTTAGAGGGCTAGCACTAGTCGGGAGTACCTTTGTAAAGACCATGTAGTGATCTCCGGGCCACACACCTACGGAAGTGTGAAAGGTGGTTGATCACCACGGGCTACATGGAGGTTTACTCAAGTCCACCTGGCAACAGGGGATGAAATCACTGCTTGTGGGGAAAGGGTACACTCTCTGCAGAGATTTGGTAAAACTGTCATGACAGCCGTGCTCACGGACAAGAGCGGCTTGGGGCCAGTTCATAATTAGACTATGGTTGGGAAATGATGGTTCATTATGGTTCAAGTACTTTTATTATCATTAATCATGTGTTGATTATTTATTGAATTATAATATTGATAATTGAAAGCTAAGGATAGGTTCTAAGCATAGTGCTAAGCCATATTTGGCCTTTCCTTGCCCTAGCCAATCATGTCATTCTCTTCCCGCACTTGCTGAGTACTCTATGTACTCAAGCGTTAATTCTCCTTTAGAGTATGAAGAAGAAGAAGCTGCACCGGAGGACTTCTACGTCAACCCGGAGGACTTGGCCTAGGCTGGCGACCTCACGCGCAACGGCTGCCTGTGGAGACGAAGCCCGCTTATCTATCTTGCTTTCATCAGTGTTGAACTGTTTAGTGTTGTGAATATTTGTGGTGTGTATCTGTAGACCTTCGGGTCGTTCTGTAAGACTATTTATGTAATCGAACATGGCAATGTAATGGTATTTCACTTTCGTCAACGCATGTACGATTCAACTGATCCTGGCGTACATGTGATTAGCGTCTGTTCATCTTTACGATGACCGGGCGTGACAAAGTGGTATCAGAGCCGTGTTGCCCGTAGGACGCAAGCCTAGTTAGAAATGGCCGAAAATTAAGGACTATACTATTTTCGTATAAAATAGTATTTCCAAAACTTTGTGCTCTCCACCTCAACCCTTGTGCTTCTTACCTTGCTTTGCTTATTGTTTTTATTCTAACTTGATTTATTAATTATTAATCTCACTCTCTTCTTTTCAAATGTTTGTAGATGGCGCGGACCAAGCAGACGGCCCGTAAGTCGACTGGAGGTCGTGTCCCTCAGCACGCCCTAGCCAGTCGCTCCGCACCTTACACACCCCGGAGGGAGACGACTCTGCTCTCCAACGGGAGTGCTGCTTCGAGGATGCGCGTCCGTCTTCGTTCTCTTCTTCGAGCTGCGGGGTACCGTGAGTACCGTGTCCGCTTAGTCTACCACACCACTAGGGTCTTTGCACCCTATACTGGTGAGCTGGAGTGGACTTCCCAGCTGGCCGTCTACTACGACTCGGAGTTGCTGCACTCGCACTTCTCTCCGGCCTGGAGGAGCTCCCAGCGTGCAGCTGAGGAGGACGCCACGTGGGAGGCGACCACCTACTGGAGCCACGCCCACAGGTTCCTTCTTGGGTGCACGGAGCACGCGTACACCCCTCAGCGCCCTAGTGGCACAGCCGCCTTCACTGGACGTGACGTCGAGGGACGCTTGACTCACCCCCAGTGCGAGAGGCTGGTGGACGACGTTGTGGAGTTGTCTTCGCGACTCCAGCGTTGTCAGCAGGAGCTGCAGGACAGCAGGGACCTGGTCGACCGCTACGAGCGACTTCGCCGACGCTACACGAGGATCACTGGAGTTGATCCTAACTCTCCGCAGTACGCTTCGGACGTGGAGCCTTGGGACCCGAACTCTCCGGATCGCCGCATGAACTCCCCCGAGAACTCAAGAGAAGACTCAGAAGAAGAAGACCCGGAGATGGAGGTTGAGGAGGACTCCGACGAGTAGGAGTGGACTCGTTTCCCCGCTGGACGACTCAGGACAGTTATCCTTAGTTTGTAGGAGCGTGTAGCTACGTCCTCCCTAGTCTTGAGTTGTGCTTTTTATGTTGTCATGCTAGTAGTTTGCTTTATGTTGTGTGTGTTGGTTGCGACATGAGTTGTGGAATGCTTCGGCATCCTGTCCACATCCATGTCTTTAGTCTTGTTTATGTGTCGTGTGAGTGGTGGAATGCTTAGGCATCTTGTCCACCTCCACACTAGTTGGTTAATGAGTTTGCTTTATGTCTATTACCCTTGATGCATATAGTTGGGACCTTGTCACCCTAGCATATCCTTTCTCATCTCATCTATTATTCTAAAACCTCAATAAACTTCTCTATCACAGATGGCTGGACGAGGTAGAGGTAGAGGCCGTGGTCGTGGTAACCCACCTCTGGATGAAGGACTTGGAGGTGTCCCTGGATGGAATGCAAGGGGTGCTCGAGGAGCCCCAGCCTCTCAACAAATGCAACAGATGATGGCTCTACAAACCCAGTTGCTTAACAACCTCACCCAGATTGTCACCAACCTGCAACAAGCCCCACCCCCACCACCACCAAACTACAACCTTCCGCCACCACCACCTTTTCCGCCGAGGTCCTTCCTTAGGGACTTCCTGAACACCCATCCACCCTCTTTTGCCACCGTTACCGAACCCATGGACGCCGATGATTGGCTCCGTACCATTGATAGCAAGCTGAGGCTCATCCACTGTGAAGGAAGGGAGAAAGTGCTACTAGCCTCCCATCAACTTCAAGGACCAGCAGCTGATTGGTGGACCGCCTTCACCGAGGCCCACCAGGACCCGGAAAATATTACATGGGAAGAATTCCGTACCAACTTCCGCAATCACTTCGTACCTGAAGGAGAGATACAAGCCAGGCGTGAAGAGTTCCTGATGCTAAAGCAAGGCCGTATGACTGTGAGGGCCTACCTGAATGCCTTCACCCAGCTATCCCGCTATGCCCCAACAGATGTGGATACCGACGCCAAGAAACAATTCCGCTTCAAGAATGGGCTGGACAAAGAGTTAAAGTTTGCTATGTCTTCCAGCGACTACGGCGACTTCCAGAAGTTAGTAGACAAAGCTTTTGAAGTGGAAAGGACTAAGAAGGAACTGGAAGATGACGAAAGAAAGAGGAAGTTGACCTTAGCAGCACATGCCTCCAGCAGCAGTGTACGCCCCCGTCTCAACCCTCCGCCTACAACCCATATGACTCGTCCCATGAACTACTCGGGACAGAGGTTTCCCAACTCCAACTACAGGCCACCCACTCCCTACAACCAGCCAATGCGCCAGCAGCAGCAGCAGCCACCACGCCAGCCAATGCAACCCCCACGCCAGCAGATGCAGCCACCCCGCCCTTCAGCCCCAGCTAACCGTCCAAGTGGCCAACCCCCAAGAAACCAGTCAGGAGGCAACAAGGGCCCAAATAATGCTGCGGGAGTACAATGCTACAAGTGCGGAGAATGGGGACACTATGCCAGCAGTTGTCCAAAGAAGCAGCAGAACCCAACTGGCCGTGTCAACCATGTGACTCTGGAGCAAGCACAGGAAGCACCTGATGTGGTGATCGGTACGTTCTCTGTCAACTCCCACCCCGCCACCATATTGTTTGATTCGGGTGCTACACATTCATTCATATCCAATGATTTCATAAAGAAGCATGACATGGTAGTTACATTCTTGAATGGGCCATTATTGATAAACTCTCCTGGAGGAGAGATGGTGGCAAGGCATCTATGCCGAAAAGTGAGTATAAACATAAGGGGGGTAGTCTTTTGGGCCAACCTAATAGTGTTGGACTCACAAGGATTAGATATCATTCTGGGAATGGACTGGTTGACAAAGAATCAAGGAGTAATTCATTGTGCAACTAGAACAGTCTGCTTAACACACCCGGATGGCACCACAGTGGAATTCAAGCCAGATCAGACACAAGAAGCAATAGTACAACTCAATCACCTTGAGAGTACCAAAGACATCAGGGTTGTGAAAGAATTTTCGGATGTATTCCCAGATGACTTGCCAGGTATGCCCCCTGATCGAGAGATTGAATTTATCATTGAATTAGTGCCTGGAACGGCCCCAATATATAAGAGGCCATATAGAATGGATGCTAAACAACTAGCTGAACTAAAGGACCATATTGAGGAATTATTGGCAAAGGGATATATTCGTCCTAGCTCATCGCCTTGGGGAGCACCAGTCATATTTGTACCTAAGAAGGATGGAACCCAAAGGTTGTGTGTGGACTATCGTGCTTTAAATGAGGTAACCATCAAGAATAAATATCCACTACCAAGGATTGAAGATTTATTTGATCAGTTAAGAGGAGCATGTGTGTTTTCCAAGATTGATCTCCGTTCGGGCTATCATCAACTGAAGATTAGACCGTCGGATATTCCCAAGACGGCATTTGTCTCTCGGTATGGATTGTATGAGTATACAGTCATGTCATTTGGATTGACCAATGCTCCGGCGTATTTTATGTATCTTATGAACAAGGTTTTCATGGAGTACTTGGACAAGTTCGTAGTGGTATTCATCGATGACATACTTATCTACTTCAAGACGGAAGAAGAGCATGAGGAGCACCTCAGGATGGCCTTACAGAAGCTTCGCCAACATCAACTGTATGCCAAACTTAGTAAGTGTGAGTTTTGGCTAAAGGAGGTATCATTTTTGGGACATGTCATATCTGAAGGAGGTATAGCAGTGGATCCAGGCAAAGTGGCCGATGTCCTTAAGTGGGAAACACCTGAGAGTGTACATGATATAAGAAGATTCTTAGGTATGGCTGGTTATTACCGACGATTCATCGAGGGATTTTCAAAGATCTCTCGACCACTAACCAAGCTGCTTGAGAAAGGAGTTGCTTTCAAATGGACCCCCGAATGTGAAGTGAGCTTCGCCGAATTGAAGAAGAGGTTGACCAGTGCGCCGGTATTGGTGATGCCTGATATGCAGAAGGAGTTTGTGGTCTATTGTGATGCATCTGGTCATGGTTTAGGATGTGTCTTAATGCAAGGAGGACATGTTGTGGCTTACGCTTCAAGACAGCTTCGGAAGCATGAGAGGAACTATCCAACACATGACTTAGAATTGGCAGCTGTTGTTCATGCTTTGAAGATATGGAGACATTACTTAATGGGAAAAAGGACGGAGATATATACAGATCACAAAAGTTTGAAGTACATATTTACACAGCCGGATCTTAACCTTAGGCAACGTCGTTGGTTGGAGTTAATCAATGATTTTGATGTGGGAATCAACTACCATCCAGGCAAGGCTAATGTGGTCGCTGACGCTCTAAGCCGGAAGGGACAAAGCAATAACTTGTCAGTACAAGCTCTTCAACCCCAGCTATGTGAAGAGTTTGCAAGGTTAAATCTATGTCTAGTGTCTAGCACAGAAGCAGTTGCTATGGAAGTGGACTCAACCCTTGAGCGTGATATACGAGAAGGGCAGAAGAATGATGAGAAGGTCAAGGAGATCAAACAGTTGATGAAGAAAGGGAAAGCTCCAAACTTTAGAGAGGATGAACAAGGAACCTTATGGCTTGGAAAGCGGATTTGTGTTCCAGATGTCAAGGAGATTAAAGAGTTGATATTAAGAGAAGCTCATGACTCATCATACTCCATTCATCCTGGAAGCACAAAGATGTATCAAGACCTTAAAGATCGATATTGGTGGCATGGAATGAAACGGGATGTAGCCGAATATGTGGCCATATGTGATACATGTCAATTGATTAAGGCGGAACATCAAAGACCAGCAGGGTTATTGCAACCAATCAAAGTGCCAGAATGGAAATGGGAAGAAATTAGTATGGACTTCATTGTGGGACTACCAAGAACACAGTCTGGATATGATTCTATATGGGTTATTGTGGACCGTCTAACTAAAGTGGCTCACTTTATTCCTGTGAAAGAGACCTACAACGGCCCCAAGTTGGCGGAACTGTACATCTCCAGGATTGTGTGCTTACATGGAGTTCCTAAGAAGATCATTTCAGACAGAGGCACCCAATTCACCTCAAGATTCTGGCAGAAGTTGCATGAATCAATGGATACCCATCTAAATTTTAGTTCGGCGTATCATCCTCAAACTGATGGCCAGACAGAACGCACCAACCAGATATTAGAAGACATGTTGAGAGCGTGTGCTTTAAAGAATAGCAAGAGTTGGGACAAGAATCTGCCATATGCCGAATTTTCTTACAATAACAGTTATCAAGCCAGTTTGAAGATGTCTCCTTTTGAAGCATTGTATGGGCGAAAATGTAGGACACCGTTGTTTTGGAATCAAACTGGGGAAAGTCAAGTCTTTGGGCCTGACGTATTACAAGAGGCTGAAAGACAAGTACAAGAAATTCGGAAGAATCTTAAGGCGGCTCAAACGAGACAGAAGAGTTATGCGGATACTCGAAGACGCGATCTCGCATTTGAAGTTGGTGACTATGTATACTTGAAGGTGTCACCTATGAGAGGATTGCGAAGATTCAAAGTAAGAGGCAAGCTGTCACCCCGATACATTGGTCCGTTCAAGATACTCGAAAGACGAGGTGAAGTGGCATATCAGCTTGAGCTTCCGCCACACTTGTCAGATGTGCATAATGTGTTTCATGTATCGCAGCTTAAGAAGTGCTTAAGAGTGCCTGAAGAGCAATTGCCCATGGAAGCCGTGGATGTACAGGAAGACTTGTCTTATGTAGAGCAGCCTGTCAAAATACTTGAGACACTAGAAAAAGTCACGAGGAACAAAGTCATTCGCATGTGTAAAGTACAATGGAAGCATCACTCTGAGGCAGAAGCAACATGGGAAAGAGAAGAAGCTCTCAAGGCGGACTTCCCTCACCTATTCTCTTAGAGCGTCCGAATCTCGAGGGCGAGATTCCTTTTAAGGGGGGTAGAGTTGTAACACCCATAATTTTTGAACAAAAGTGCTCAAAACCCTTGATCATGAGTGTATGCATTTTTGGGTGAATTTTAGCAGTTCAAACGTGTAGCAAACGTTCAAAATTTAATTTGAATTCAAATCAAAAGAAAAGAATTGAAAAAGAAAAAGAAAAAGATAAAAATCCCCTTTTGGGCCGATTCTTCCCCTCTGGCCCATTCCCCTTCTCTCTCTCTCTGCGACCCTAACCTCAACTCCCAAGACCAAGACTTCGTCAATTCTCAAGTCTCCAACGAAGGCAAGTGCCCTTGACCATCTTGTGCCTATTTTAGGAATTTAGCTAGTTGCATGCTAATTAATTTGATGTCCTACTTCATGTTTGCATGCCCTGTTCCTTACCATTCCTTGATACCTGAAATGGATTGGGAAGTAGATAGGCTTTATTTATGCTTAGCCATGCTTAGATGTTGGGATTGGGAATTCATACAAATGTTCTATGCTTAACTTTATGGTTACCCTAATTTGATGGTGAATATACATAATGATAGTGGATAGGAATCTGGTGGTTGGTTAGCTTTGGTATGGTGCATTTTGCACGAGACCCGGGATTGGGGTTTGTCACCACTGGATTCTAAGGACCGGTTTATGGAGGAAGCCACTAAGCTTTATAGTACCACCACGAGACTGAGATGGGGCAGCATGGTCAATTAATTAGGTTTCTCCCGATGAAATGCTAGTGGTTGGATGGTGCGGGGAATGATGCGGGTGATCTGCTCTGGGATCCGCAAGGCTCAAGAGGGGGCTCTGGGGCGGAGGGTTACTCCGAGAATCCCCAGTGGTGGAAACCTTAGAGGGCTAGCACTAGTCGGGAGTACCTTTGTAAAGACCATGTAGTGATCTCCGGGCCACACACCTACGGAAGTGTGAAAGGTGGTTGATCACCACGGGCTACATGGAGGTTTACTCAAGTCCACCTGGCAACAGGGGATGAAATCACTGCTTGTGGGGAAAGGGTACACTCTCTGCAGAGATTTGGTAAAACTGTCATGACAGCCGTGCTCACGGACAAGAGCGGCTTGGGGCCAGTTCATAATTAGACTATGGTTGGGAAATGATGGTTCATTATGGTTCAAGTACTTTTATTATCATTAATCATGTGTTGATTATTTATTGAATTATAATATTGATAATTGAAAGCTAAGGATAGGTTCTAAGCATAGTGCTAAGCCATATTTGGCCTTTCCTTGCCCTAGCCAATCATGTCATTCTCTTCCCGCACTTGCTGAGTACTCTATGTACTCAAGCGTTTAATTCTCCTTTAGAGTATGAAGAAGAAGAAGCTGCACCGGAGGACTTCTACGTCAACCCGGAGGACTTGGCCTAGGCTGGCGACCTCACGCGCAACGGCTGCCTGTGGAGACGAAGCCCGCTTATCTATCTTGCTTTCATCAGTGTTGAACTGTTTAGTGTTGTGAATATTTGTGGTGTGTATCTGTAGACCTTCGGGTCGTTCTGTAAGACTATTTATGTAATCGAACATGGCAATGTAATGGTATTTCACTTTCGTCAACGCATGTACGATTCAACTGATCCTGGCGTACATGTGATTAGCGTCTGTTCATCTTTACGATGACCGGGCGTGACATTAGTGGAGTTCGCGGTCCAAGCATCCATGGAGATCGATGGAGGAGAAGCCATCATCAAACAGACCAGCACTAGCTAGCATACCAAAGGGGAGCTCTCAGCTGCTGTCTCTTCGTGGGATCGCCTCTTGCAAGTTGCAATCAACAGTACACAAGATAATATGTCGCTTCACAGTGACTATTTGCCTCCAAACGCAACACTAGCTAGCGATATATTGTCTACTTGCACTCGTCGTTTATTTTCATCTGGTAATACTAGCATGCGACTTGCTACGGCTCCGGACGACTACCGTTACAAGTAAGTTAAATTGCGACGGTGGCCGTCGCAGATTAGTTAAATTGCGACAAAATCCGAATGATGTTCGAAAATCGTCGTAAATAAGGGAAACCGTTGCAAATAGTTTATTTACGATGGCTCTGTCCGTCGCAAATCATCAAGTGATGTTGCATGCTAAAACCTCAAAGTGCCTAAATCGATAACCATTTTCCGGAATTTTGAGGTGATTTTTTAACGATCACATCAGAAACATCAATAATTTTTTTTAAAAAAAATTTATCGCTTTGTTAGTTATTTTAGAACTGAGAAACGATAAACATTTCTAAGTAAAAGAGAGAGTGCAGTTACCTGGTAACATTGGGAGGTGGTCATATATACTGTAGGACCTGGTAGTCAAGGCGGTAATAATAAAGCTCGTCCGACAAAGGAAGGAAGTGGGTGTACGACAAGGAGAAAAACAGTGACAGTTGGAGTGCCACGTCCCTCTCTATTCTCTCTTTGTCACTCGTATGGTGGGGACCGCCTGCACCACCCTCACAGTCTCCCTCTCCTCTCACTACTCACTGTCAGCTGCACACTCCGAGAGCAGCTTCAGCTCTGTGTTCCTGCCCCTTGTTGCACTTATATAGAGACCCCTGGCCGAACCTCCTAGCTCACTCAGCTCCTCAGCTTCCTTGCTTCTTCGTCATTCTAGATTTCTAGCTATCTCCTCCCCACCCTCAGCAGCTGCTGGTTGCTGCTTCTGGGGAAGAAAATTAAACGATGGCGGAGAATGCGATGGTGGAGGGGCGGCGATTGTGCGGCATGCCGGAGAAGGCGCAGCTCCATGTGGCGATGCTGGCGCTGCAGTTCGGCTACGCCGGCTTCCATTTGGTGTCGCGGCTGGCGCTCAACATGGGCATCAGCAAGCTCGTCTTCCCCGTCTATCGCAACATCATCGCGCTCTGCCTCCTCGTGCCGTTCGCATACTTCCTAGAGAAGTACGTCGTCGTCGTCATTCTCGATCTCTAGCAGTTGATTTATACACTACACTTGCTTGATTAATTAATTTGTTCCACATTGATTGTTATATACCACACTGCACGTATTGATTGACTGACGATGATCAATCAAATCCCTGATTCCCTGCTGCTGCATGATGCATTGCAGGAAGGACAGGCCTCAGCTGACCCTCAACTTCGTCGTTCAGTTCTTCCTCCTCGCTCTCTGCGGGTATAATATTAACTAGCTAGCATTATTAGAGCGCCGAATATCAATGACTTACGATATGGATGAAGCCAACTATAATAATTGAATTAATGATTAATCAGGATCACTGCGAACCAAGGGTTCTACCTCCTGGGCCTTGACAACACGTCGCCCACGTTCGCCTCCGCCATCCAGAACTCCGTCCCTGCCATCACCTTCGCCATGGCCGCGGCGCTCAGGATCGAGAAGGTCCGGCTCGACCGGCGCGACGGCGTGGCCAAGGTGGTGGGCACGCTGGCGTGCGTCGCGGGGGCGTCGGTGATCACGCTCTACAAGGGCCCCACCATCTTCGGCCCGTCGTCCGGCGGGTCTGACGACAAGCACCACCTCATGATGACGACGACCGGTTCCGACGAGCTGCTGCTGATGGCCGCCGGCGAGGACAACAAAAACTGGACGCTGGGCTGCTTGTACCTGATCGGGCACTGCCTGTCGTGGTCGGGCTGGCTGGTGCTGCAGGCCCCCGTGCTCAAGAAGTACCCGGCTCGCCTCTCCGTCACCTCCTACACCTGCTTCTTCGGCGTCATCCAGTTCCTCATCATCGCCGCCTTCATGGAGAGGGACGCAGACGCATGGAGGTTCCACTCCGGCTCCGAGCTCTTCACCGTCCTCTACGCTGTAAGTAACACATTCACAGTGTGGATGACCTATATATAGCTGATGCAACACAACTATAACCTTGTGTGCTGTGCTGAACATATATCGCAGGGGTTCATCGCTTCGGGCGTGGCGTTCGCGGTGCAGATCTGGTGCATCCAGCGCGGGGGACCGGTGTTCGTGGCGGTGTACCAGCCCGTCCAGACCCTCGTCGTCGCCATCATGGCGTCCCTGACCCTGGGCGAGAAGTTCTACCTGGGAGGGGTCATCGGCGCCGTGCTCATCATCGCCGGCCTCTACCTGGTGCTCTGGGGCAAGAGCGAGGAGAGGAAGTTCATCGGTGAGCGCGAGTCGGCGGCGGCAGGCATCACCCGGAGCAGCGCCAAAGCGTCGTCCGTGACGCAGCCTCTCCTGCTGCCCCCATCCACCACCACCACCTCCACGGACAACGTCGTCTGACAGAGATCCATCTGACGATGTGATGCATGAATTAATCTTTCTTTTTTTGTTGATTCCACGCATGTACCGTTAATTATTCTACTATATGCCTTCAAATGCATCGGTGTGGTGAGCGAGCAGACGTTTAGTTAGTACTTCCTCCGTCTCAAAAAGTTTGTCGCTTTGTAGTTTAAAAATAAACTATAAAACGACAAACTTTTGGAGATGAAGGGAGTAGCTAGGATTGTTTGGAATTGGAAACATGCATGATGCGCATCTCGATATAAAGTGGATGTGCATATGCATGGTGTGTGTGTGCTGTACCTCGACCTCGATGGACATCATCGTTACTTAACTACGTAAGTTCATGGTGTGTTCTAAGTTCTTGGAGGCTTTAATTTGCTTCTTAATGTATTCGCTGGATTGACGACGTTAGTAATTTTGGAATGAACGACAAAACAATAGTGCAAGATTGCAATTAATTGTTCTCCTCTCGGTCAATCAAAGCGAGAATAAACACCTCTAAAAAAATACTCCTACAACATTGAAAAAGGCAAAAAAGAAGGGAATTATACATCATAATTCATTTACTGGCTACTCATGCATGTTGCAAGATGGGATCCATCCCATCCAAAGTATTTAAAAGATTTATTCTTGCATTTTAATTAATTAGGCGTGCCATGCATGATCAGCTGACAAAGGGTTCCGACACCCAAGCTGCTTGCTGAGCTTCGCGTTCAGCTTCCATAACCGCCATCTGAGCTTCCCAGTCAGCTTCCATGACCGCCCTCTGAGCTTCCCAATCAGACTCCATAACTGCCTTCTGAGCTTCCCACTCAGCTTCCATAGCTGCCCTTTGAGCTGCCCATTCAGTTTCGCGACCTGCTACCCAAGGAACCTCCGCCTCAGATTCCATAACGACTGCCTTCTGACGAGACGCGGTAGACGAAACGTTTCGCTTTGCTGCTGCTGCTGAGACTCTTCTTCCAAGTCGTCCTCCTCCTGTCCGGGAGAAGAGGTCGAGTCTCTGTAGCAACGCGCGGGCGGCGGCCATCGTCGCAATGGATCGATCGGTCGATCGCAAGGGAAGAACTCGACTTGTTGTTGATGATCACAAAGAACGAGCTCGCACAAAATTGGTGGGTAAGTAGATATCCTGCTGGTTGATTTCCGGCCGGGAGGGGATTATACATATAGGGCATGCAGGGCAATAACCTACCTAGTCGGATCGAAGTCGGACAGTATTTCAGCAACCTAATCCAAGTCGCTTAGCTGCCGAAAAGCGAACAGGTTGAGGACGACACGGAGAGGTGGTGGTTGGTCTTTGTGCCCATCGTACTATCAGATAACGCTTCGGCTTCACCGGCCACCTCTGCTCGTCCTGTTTTGTACTAGTAGCTCACCAAGCACCAACCACACACGTACAGAGACACTATACGGACTGCACAGAGGCAGAACACAAAAAGAGAGATAGAGGGAGAGGACAATTCGAGCAATAAATTCTTCTATTCTTCAATGTGCGAGAAAATGTAAAAAAATTCACATTCACAGATCACAAAATGAATAAACTCGAAGCTACTCCAATACTATGGCACACACCAAATTCCAACGACGATCGTTTACAGCAAAATGCAAGAAAAAGGGGAAAACATATGTAACACAGCCCCTTACAGTGACTCAGTGCTGTCATCACTATCCTCACGCAAAGGTGCAGATTGGATAATAACCCGAGCTCCAGAAGGAAGCCTGCAGTTTCAAAAGGTTTTCTTTTGTCAATATTTAGAAACCAAACTGGGTAGACAAACAGGAGAGATGATAACAGTGAGAGGCAACTCAACTTTCTTCAATCTTGATGACATCCTTCGACTCCATTCTTGAGGAAGAGAATTTACCGATCGATGGATCAGTCATCCTATTGCTTGCACTTTTTGACGAACCGGCCAGCGGCGAGGATCTCGTGCTATGTTCTTGTCGACTAAAACTGTTCCTGACATCAGAGGCTGGAGACAGTGTAGTTCCGTTTGTCAATTGCTTACATGGTATCATTTTGGTAGACTGTGGGAGACATCTGAAACTGCCTGGCTCAACTGAGCTTTCTGTCTCACTTTTGCAATGTGATGCTCTACAAACTCTGCAAAAAATGGAACAAGATACCGGTTAATATGGAAACTCTTGAGCAAGATATAACAAAACGAAGTTCAGTAAGGTCCTTCAGCCAATTTGTAGCTTGGACACAATTCAGTGACCAGCTGCATCTACAACTACACCGTTCAGTTTGATAACTAAAGGTAAATGCACAAATAAACTATTATCATCTCTTTAAAGTTCAAACATATATTATTGTTGGAGTCTTTAAACATATACAGTACATAACACAAGAAAAAAATGCAGATGGATTTTACATGGCCTTGACAGTAAGCACCCAACAATCAGGGTGATAAATGAGCACTCAACATCTAGAACGACTAACAAAAAATGTTCTCAGATATGAAATACTGAAATAGCAAAAACTACAGCAACCACTTCTAGGAAGATAACAGGATAAATGAGCTACAGTATGTGAATTCAATATAATCATTCACCATTTATATTGGCACCACAGTCCAAGATTAGGAATTTCAGAACAATCTGTGGTAGTATTATATACCTATCCTCATCATAAGACGATGAGCGTTTGAGTGTTCCTGCTCCTCTCCTGGACTCATCCCGCTTCTTGGTCTCCACCAAACTCCCACTGAAATATTCAGACTCTGTAGATCTTGTTCCCATCATTCTTGCATTACAGGGTATTTTGTCAAGGTGTTGCAATGCCATAGGAGTGGAGAATACTGGAGAAGGGAACTCAACTTGAGTAAACCGAGGCCTGTATGTTGGGATGAATCTAAAGCCTCGATGTTCTTTCACAGAAATAGACCCACAAGTGATCAGCTGCATTAGCAAATTGGCTGGTTTGAACTTTACACCCGTTGGGCCAAACATGCGTTCTTCTTCCAATGTCCTACAGCTACTTCTCCTACTGGCTTCCGCTCTTATCAGGGACTCCAAGGTCTCAACTCTGTCACCTGGAGAAGCATCAGATGAACACACTACTGGAGATTCTTGAACAATTTCGGGTCCCCTTTTCGGTGATACTAGCGAGCTCCTTTGATGAAATTCCTGAATCTCAGCATCAGCTGTACCTTCCTGTGTGTAAACACCAGACCTGCAAGTATGCTTATCAGGAACATCTCTCTCACTATCATCTGTCTGTGTGGCTGCGTCCTGCGCTCCAATGGGCTTGCAAATTCTGTACTCTAAAGGTCCAGGGGAGCTTGCCTCTGATAATGCAACATTTCTCCCAGTAGGTTCAGGGGACTGGTTTCCAGATGAACCCGAACGTGGAGTACAATGTTGTTCATCCTCTTGGCTGGTAGAAGCAGACGATGACTGATGCATTGCCGGTTGTGCCTGTTGCTGCGGCTGTGGAGTAGGAGGCATACATGAGACCTCTTTGACAATGGCAGATGGGGATGACGACGATGAAGACCCTTCTTGTGAGACCCGTGATTGAGGAGACTCTTCTTTCGGTTGCTTGAAATTCTCAACCTTTGGGTTGCCAACACCGTTCGGCTGCCGATCTAAAACAAGACAAGGATTGAAACAAGATCTGCTGAACACACCCTGAAACTGAAACCTCTACAAGAAAATCCGTACAATTACCTGGTGGCGGCGAGCGATCGAGGAGCTCGGAGCCTTTGAGGATGTACTCGTTGCCCTGCGCAGGGAGCACCAGATCGTCCTCCGACAAGTCGTGCCACACGAATCCGTTCTTGTAGCTCCTGCTCATACAGTACGGATCAAACCAACCAGGTAAGGATTGGAGCCCCCAAAAGGACGAATTTTAATCGTTCCCCAGTTGGATAAATTGATCCCGAGTTTCAAGTGTAGTACCTCTTGCAGGACCAGGAGTACATGGTCGCCATCCCCTTCCCTCGCAGCACGTTGAGACGGTTAATCACATCTGCAGCAGCGCCATTAACGGGAATCATATCGGCTCGTTCGTACGTACAGCGGTCGAGTTAAATCAGACCCCGAAAGGCGGCGCCTTTACTGAGGAATGGAATATGGTGAACTAACCTCGCAGGTAGAGACCTTTCTCCGGGGAACCGAGCGGCACCTCGATGAAGTGGGGGTGCTCCAGATGGTGGCTGCGGCAGAGGTAGTACACTACCGCCACCCGATTCGCCGGGGGCGGCGACCGCGCCGGGGTAGGAGGCGGGGGCGGCGACCGCGCCAGGGTTTGGGGGTGGCGGTGGTGGCTCTTGCCCGGCGGCTCGACCCAGACTTTGTTGCGGCCGGGGCTCGTGCCGGTGCCGCGCCGCCGCGTCGGCCTCGCCTCCATGTCTCCTCCACTCCTCGTCCTGGCTGGAGGAGCCAGTCCCGGAGCAATGGTGAGCGGCGGCGGCGGGCCCGGATCAGATCACACAATCTTGAGGAAAAATGGCATGAAGAGGAACCTTGGCAGGATGGAATCGAGCAGGAGGGAGCCGGGGTGGGGTTTGCTTGCGTGATTGATTTGGAGGGGAGGGGAGGGGAGGGGAGGGAGGACCAGGGCAGCGAGATGAGCTGCGAGGGTAACAAATAAGGCTAGCAGCATGTAAGGTGTACGACTGGACTGGACATGAGCCACCACTGTTGCTGACGAGGTATGGAGCTCCCTCCCTCCTCCTCCTCCTCGTGTCCTACCAACTCCCCCTCGCTATCTAATAAGACAAACTCGTGTGTGGGCGTGAAGAGTGCAGGAGAGGAGTGAGGAGGAAGACGATGATGTTGAGTGAGAGATGTACACTACAGTAGTGATTCGTGTTGGAGAGGGACGGGCGCTTTGCTTTTTGACTGCTTTTTGGATGCTAGTGCTTGGTCCGTTTCTGCTTCCTTCTGTCAGCTCTCTCGTCTTCAGATCAGCTCAGCTCAGGTTCTTCTCATGTGCCTGCTTTTGCTGTGGTCGCTTGCCTTTCAGCTCCAGCTCCCTCCCTCCCTCTCGATCTCCACACGAGAACGGTGGGTGCGAGTGAGGGCTAGCAGCAGCAGTAGCTTTTCTTTTCGTGTGGACCTAGGCACTACAAGCAATGTGGTCACGGACTCCCTAGTCGTGGGCACAACGCCCTGTCGAGTGGGACGCGTCAATTTTTGGCTTCTGTTTCTTCATGTGCAGGCCAAATTCAGGTTAACCTCGTGGCTAGAGTGAACTACTCCTGCATGAATGGAGATGTAAAAGGATTGTATTTCTTTTACATGGGGGAAAGGCAAAGCAAGGCAGCCCTTTTATGTTGGAGTTGGGGAGACGGCATCAGCTGATTGATGACATCCTCAGCTTTCAGCTTTGCACTGCTTTTCTAACATGTGCTTAGGAAGCGCCCTTTGTTTTAAACTCTGATGGAAGCTCATTGATTTGGACCCTCCTGCGCCATTATCCCTCAGGCTTGGGTCTTGGAAGCTAACCCATGTTCGTGGACAGGAGGAAGGCGTGCACCGTGCGGAAGACCAAGAAACAATTAAGAGACAGATCTGTCGTGATGCACACAAGGAAAGCACTCCTCCACCTAATTTCCTAGCTTCTTTTTTTTTTTCTGAAAAACATATTGCTCATATCGCTGTCCCTAGCTGCCGGTTTCATGCATTTACTCGTGTTGCACATCGGAATTCGTCGGCTTCCTGAATCCGATTCCGATGCTGTCAGTGAAATTGATAAGGAAGTCGAACCACCAGTCACTCGAGTCTTGCCGCCATGGTCTGTATGCGTAATAGCCTTTGCTGTACTGCAGAAAATAATGGTGTTATAGTTGAGGAAATATATAGTCAAAAAAGTTGAGGAAATGAAGCTATCCGCACTCGTCTACAGGGCTGGTCCAGAAATTTCCCCGGGGCGAGTCTAAAAGTCGGACCCTATATAAAAATTAAAATTTAATTATTTGTATTACTAGTAAAATAATATATTAAACAAAAACATTAATTTATATAAATTTATTTGCACATATTAATTTAAAATTTCTTATACTATTTTTTGATTTGAAGTTATCAATGATGCTATTAATGTTAAACTCGTCCAATAATTTTTCTATAATGTAAAAAGTGGCCTAACCATTTAACCGTGACTTTTTTTATTTTAAGAATTTATCCTATTGTTTTTTCTCCTCTTTTCATGTATTATACTTACTTTCTAGTCAATATAACGTTGCTAAAATAAATAAATTGATCAAAATAATTAATCGATCTATCATGCATCGAGGTAGGATAACTATTAGCATAGGGAGTAAGGGGATTTCGGGCACCGGAGTATGCACCAGGGCATTTAATAATTGAAAGAAAACGTCATTTTGAGCAAAATCGAAGGCTAACTCTTTTGGATTCACAGAAAAATTTGAAATTTTTAAAAATCCCCCAAAACTAACGTATGGCTACATAATGCATATAAAACATAGAATACAAGCTCGATCTCGAAGAAAAATCAATTTACGGTCATTCTATGGAAGAAAACGTCGTTTTGAGCAAAATCGAAGGCTAACCCCTTTGAATTCCCGCGAAAATTTGAAATTTTTAAAAATCCCCGAAAACTAACATATGGCTACGTAATGCATATAAAACATGCAATACAAGCTCGATTTCGAAGAAAAATGAATTTACGATCATTATATGGAAGAAAACATCGTTTTGAGCAAAATCGAAGGCTAACCCCTTTGAATTCACGTGAAAAAATGATATTTTAAAAATCCCTGAAAACTTACATATGGCTATGTAATGCATATACAACATGGCATACAATCTCGACCTAGAAGAAAAATTAAGTTACGATCATTCTATGAAAGAAAACGTAGTTTTGAGCAAAATCGAAGGCTAACCCCTTTGAATTCAGGCGAAAATTTTAAATTTTTTGAAAAATCTCCGAAAACTTACCTATGGTTACATAATGCATATATAACATGGAATACAAGCTCGATCTTAAAGAAAAATGAATTTACGGACAATCTATGGAAGAAAACATCGTTTTAAGCAAAATTGAAGGCTAACCCCTTAGAATTCTCGCGAAAATTTGAAATTTTTTGAAATCCTCGAAAACTTACGTATGGCTACGTAATGCATATACAAAATGGAATACTAGCTCGATCTCGAAAAAAAATGAATTTACGATCATTCTATGGAAGAAAACGTCGTTTTGAGCAAAATCGAAGGCTAACCCCCTTGAATTCACTCGAAATTTAAAAAAACATGGAATACCCCTTTGAATTCACGCGAAAATTTGAAATTTTTAAAAATCCCTGAAAACTTAGATATGGCTATGTAATGCATATAAAACATGTAATACAAGCTCCATAAAATGAATTTACGGTCATTCTATGGAAGAAAATGTCGTTTTGAGCAAAATTGAAGGCTAACCCCTAGGGTTTCGCACGAAAATTTGAAATTTTTAAAAATCCCCAAAAACTTAAGTATGGCTACGTAATGCATATAAAACATGGAATACAAGCTCAATCTCGAAGAAAAATGAATTTACAGTCAATCTATGGAAGAAAACGTCGTTTTGAGCAAAATCGAAGGCTAAACCATTTGAATTCACACGAAAATTTGTAATTTTTAAAAATCCTCCAAAACTTACGTATGGATACGTAATGCATATACAACATGGAATACAAGCTCGATATCGAAGAAAAATGAATTTACGGTCATTCTATGGAAGAAAACATCGTTTTGAACAAAATCGAAGGCTAAACCCTTTGAATTCACTCGAAAATTTGATATTTTAAAAATCCCCGAAAACTTATGTATGGCTACGTAATGCATATACAACATGGACTACAAGCTTGGTCTAGAAGGAAAATTAAGTTACGGTCATTCTATTGAAGAAAACGTCATTTTGAGCAAAATCGAAGGCTAGTCCCTTTAAATTCACACGAAAATTTGATACTTTTGAAAATTCCCAAAAACTTACGTATGCCTACGCAATGCATATAAAACATGGAATGCACTCGAAAAAAATGAATTTATAGTCATTATATGGAAGAAAACGTCGTTTTGAGCAAAATCGAAGGCTAACCCCTTTGAATTCACTGGGAAAATTAAAAATTTTAAAAATCCCCTAAAACTTACGTATGCCTACGTAGTGCATATAAAACGTGGAATACAATCTCCATCTCGAAGAAAAACGAATTTACGGTCATTTTATGGAAGAAAACATCATGTTGGTACCCTACGTACCGGATACCCCTTGGGATTGCAAAGATCCCAAGGAAACTCCATCTACCAGATTTGAAGACCTCCGAAGGCCCACATGTCAGGCGTAACTGGACCTGCTTCCCCGACATGGTTAGTTCCAGGGCCGCCACGTGTATCATAAGACCGGAGCTACCGCCCACACACGGGAAAGCTCCGGACGGAATACCAGTATGGCACCCCCGGACCTAACCCCAGACAGAGGGAAGCTCTGGTATCGACACGTGTCCAACAGCACCGGACCTACCCGTCCACGACGGTAAGCTCCGAAGCTGCCACATGTTCGAACCGTCAGACCTTCAACTTCAACAATCAGGCTGGTGGACCCCCAACGGCTCGTACCTTCAAGGGACAATCAATTACTTCAAGACCCGATTAAGTGTTATTAATACCATATTAATGACACATGATCGGGAGGCCCTTAATACCAGTAACGGCACTGTCAAGGCCTGTCACCACACTATTAAGGGTATTTAATCTTATTAATTGTGTATCAACATTAGTAACCGCCAGGGCCACTTTGTCGGGCCAGGCTAACTGTGTACCGATCGGTCCTTGTACTATAAAAGGACTGGTCGACGATACACAGGGGGACTCTCTGGACACTCTCTCTCTAAGCTCTCGAGACACTTACACTCTCACACATACTAAATCGCTCAATACAACATCAACGCACCTCGTGGAGTAGGGTATTATGCTCAGGCGGCCCGAACCACGTAAACCTCTGTGTCAACTTGCCTTCACCTTCTTGAATCTCTGCGCGCCCACTACCGAACTATGAACTCCACGAACTACCAACAGTAGTGTCGGGAGATCTGCCGGATTCAACCACCGACAGTTGTCACGCCAGGTAGGGGGGCCCGAGATTTCAAGAATGGTGAACTCAGCTGCTGGATCGTCCAACGGCAACCCCGCTGCACAACCTGCTGGAGGTAACCCCTCCAACATGCAGCAACCAGTGGGTGCCATGGCTCCAGCAGGAGTCATGCCACCGTCGCCACCGCCTGCACCAGCAAATCAAGCTGGACAGCGGGACAGAGCATCTGCGTCGGTCACAGCGTCAGCAAATAACAACAACCCCGAACACACGCTCCATGCAGCGCGTGCTCTTCTCCAACTCCCACCACGTTCGGGTGCATCCCAGGGCGCAATGGAGCAATGGAGGGCTGATGTGGAACACTTGGTTGCAATAGCAGCCGATCGCATCAGCAACCAAGGTCCTACCCCTTGGGGCAGGCCCCATCGCAGCATCGGACTTTGTCGGGAAGACTTGGTCCGCATGCTTCCCAAAATAGGAGGTGTGCTGCGTCCCAAAAAGTGACGTCGCTGCCTTCCGGGGCGCGATGCACTCATACAGTAACAAGGCTTTCAACTCACGACCTCCGGGCGGAGCTTGATCGCCGTTATCGTCAACAGGACGACCGCGTCCATATCGAGCGAGCTCGTGAAAGGCGAGAGGCTCGATACAGTCCTGCTCCTGACGGAGTAGGAGGAGGCTGTTCTGCTCTGGTCATGCACCTACGCATGGTCAGGTGGCCACAAAAGTTCCGGCCTCACCTTCCGGAGAAATTTGACAGAATGTCCATCCCGCTGAGTTTCTCAAGATTTACTCCACTGCAATCCTTGCAACCGGAGGTAACGAGGCCGTAATGGCCAACTACTTCCCCGTGGCTTTAACTGGGACCGCCAGGTCCTGGTTCATGAGCCTCCCTCCCAAACTCCATCAATAGTTGGACATAATTGTGCCAACAGTTCACTGCCAATTTCGGGAGTTCATACACCCGACTAGGCACCGAACTAGACCTTTTTGTTGTAACGCAGAAGGGGGGAGAGTCCCTGCATTATTTCATCCAAAGGTTCTCCCAGGTACGAAACACTATTCCTTCTATCTCTAGCGCCTCTGTTATTGTGGCATTTATACAGGGTGTACGAGACAAGAAGATGTTGGAGAAGCTGGCGATCAAGGAGATCACCAGCGTCACGGAGCTCTTCGACTTGGCTAACAAGTGTGCCAAAGCTGCGGAGGGTCGTGAGATGCACTCCAAACCACCTCTGGAGGATAACAAAAAATCCTCCAAGGGCGAGGCCACTACCTCCGGGAGTGGCAAAAAGAAGAAAAAGTCCAACGGTAAGAAAAAGCCGTCGGCTGGCACACCTACTGCTGCAGCTTCGGGTGGCCGGGGGCCACGCCCCAAGAAACGACCTCGACCTTCATCTGAAGATGGCGACAACACCAAAATGTGGTGTCCTATCCATAAGTCGAACAACCACAACTTGGAAGACTGCCGAGAGGTCCAGAACCTTGTCGAGCGCTACAACAAGCACCGGGAAGAAGTTCCTTTCCGACAAAGGGAAGGAAAACAAAAAGTCGACGAAGCTCCAGCTGAAGAGGAGTTAGGCTTTTAGGACCCTAAAAAGGTCCTGAAGGCTGTATACACCTCCATTGATGATGATTCTGACGTCTCCGACAATGAACGTTGGAAAACCATGAACACCATCTTTGGTGGTTCGTGGGACATCACCCCCCGTCGTGTCCTCAAGACCTTGCGGCGGGACATGGCTTCGGTAGCTCCCACCGCCAGGGCGGAGCCGCACCGGAAGTGGATGGATACCACCATCACTTTCGACGCGTCGGACTGCCCTCGGAACATGATTGGAGCTAGTCAACTCCCATTGATGGTATCTCCAACCATCAACAACATCCAACTCCACCATGAAATGGTGGACAGAGGTTCAGGGCTGAACCTCATAAGCTTTGAAGCTTTCGTCAAGCTTCAGCTCCGACCTTCGGACCTTCGCCCCTCCAGACCTTTCTCCGGGGTAGGTCCGGGGGCCATAACCCCATTTGGTGCCATTACTCTCCCCGTGACCTTCAGGACTCGGGAGAATTATCGCACTGAGAAGTTGGTCTTTGACGTTGCTCAGATCAACTTACCCTTCAACGCCATTTTGGGCAGGCCAGCCCTGTACAAATTCATGGCTCCTGCTCATTACGGCTACTTGGTGTTGAAGATGCCAACACCAGTTGGTGTTCTCCAGATCCGCGGAGACCGCACTGCCAGAGTGACTGCTTTGGAAGAACTTCATGCGCTTGCTACAGCGCAGGAGGAAGATTCCAGGCAGGAACAAGATCTGAAACCCCCGAGCATTCGTCAACGAGGCTCAACCTCCGCACCTCGTGTGCAACAAAGCGGCGACACTGACATTCACGTCAAAGTCGTCCAAATCGGTTCCAATGCCGCTCAGACCACCCGTATATCGGGAGGTCTGAATGACAAATAGGAACTCGTGCTCATCACTTTCCTTCGGGCTAACGTTGACGTGTTTGTCTGGCAATCGTCACAAATGCCTGGGATCCCTAGGGAAGTGATCGAGCATAATCTGAAGATCTATCCTGACGCTCGGCCTGTACATCAGAAGCCTCAGAAGCAATCAGTAGAGCGACATAACTTCATACGACAAGAAGTGAAGAAATTGCTCGAAGTTGGATTCATCTAAGAAGTCTTCCACCCAAAATGGCTATCAAACCCAGTCGTTGTACCCAAGGCCGGCGGGAAGCTTCAGATGTGTATCGACTACACAACACTAAATAAGGCATGTCCAAAAGATCCATTCCCACTACCTAGAATAGATCAGATAGTGGATTCCACCTCTGGGTGTGAATTACTGTGTTTCCTAGATGCATATTCTGGATACCATCAAATTAGAATGTCTAGGGAAGATGAAGAACATACTTCGTTTATCACAGTAGATGGATTGTATTGTTACACTGCCATGCCATTTGGTCTCAAGAATGCAGTCTCAACATTTGTACGAGCTATGTACAAAACCTTTGGAGAGCTCATCAGAGACGTAGGGTAAGTGTATGTTGATGACATCGTCGCCAAAATCAAGGACAAGGAGTCACTTCTTGACACCTTGCAAGCTGTCTTTGACATGCTGCGGGTCACCCGCACAAAGCTGAACCCAGACAAGTGTGTCTTTGGGGTTAGCTCCGGAAAGCTTCTTGGATTCTTGGTAAACCACCGAGGCATAGAGGCGAATCCGGCGAAGATTAAAGCTATATATGCGGCCACCAGCCCACATCAAGGACGTCCAGAAGCTGATTGGATGTCTGGCCGCCCTCAGCCGGTTCATCTCAAGACTGACGGAACGGGCACTACCCTTCTTCAAGCTATTGAGGAAGACCGGACCATTACAATGGTCTGAAGAAGTAGAAAAGGCGTTCCAGGAGCTAAAGCAGCTCCTCACCACTCTACCAACCTTGGTAGCTCCAAACCCTGGTGAGCCTCTATTGCTTTACATTTCAACAACTGACGAAGTTGTCAGCATGGTTCTGGTTGCGAAGAGACCAGAACCTTTACAAGCTCAGGAATCTAGACCCCTTTGGGAGGGTGAGGAGGTTCCTGAAGGCGAGTCTGGGTCCCAGCCCCCAGACTTGGATTTACAAGGAGTTACTCTTGTCGAACAAGAGGATTCGGACCCCTCTGGGAGGGTCTGGGTCACTCTAGAAGAAGCTCCGGGTTCCTTCAGTAAGGACCATGAAGTCCCCGAAGAAGGTCCGGACCCCTCCGGGAGGGTCCGGGTCGACGAGGAGAAAGCTCCGGGCCCCTCCGGGAGGGTCCGGACGGTCCAACGCCCAGTGTACTTTATCAGCGAAGTACTCCATGATGCCAAGACTTGATACCTAGAGGTGCATAAGCTGATCTATGCAGTTCTTATCCCCTCCAGGAAGCTTTGCCATTACTTCCAAGCTCATAAAATCTTAGTGGTGACCTCTTATCCACTGCGTGCGATCTTGCATAATCCCAATTTCACTGGGAGCATTGAAAAGTGGGCAGCAGAATTGGCTGAATTCGATCTTGAATTCGTCCCAAGACAAGCGATCAAGAGTCAAGCATTGGCGGACTTCGTGGCGGAATGGACCCCCTCTCCATCAAACCCTAGGGGCCCTAGTGAGCAGAAGCCGGAGCTCAAGGCTCCGGTCTTCACCGAGCCTCATTGGACTCTCTAC
Source organism: Tuctoria greenei (assembly GCA_036927565.1). Lineage (NCBI taxonomy): Eukaryota > Viridiplantae > Streptophyta > Magnoliopsida > Poales > Poaceae > Tuctoria > Tuctoria greenei. Next base: position 32,514 of record JAYESD010000061.1, on the reverse strand, counting down.
TTCGACGGCTCCATGCAAAAGCAGGGGGCCAGAGCTGGAGTCCTTCTCCTCGCTCCAACCGGGGAGAAGGTAAAATACATGGTCCACCTTGACTTCAAGGCAACCAACAACATGGCAGAGTATGAAGCACTCATTTACGGATTAAAGGTGGCACTGTCGTACGGTGTTAAGCAGCTGTTGGTCAAGGGAGATTCACAGCTCATCATTAAACAGGTGAAGGGTGAATGCTCCTGCAACAATCCCCAGCTAGCTGCTTACCTCCTTGAAGTCCAGAGGCTTCAGAAGGACTTTGAAGTCCTGGACCTCCACCATGTCCAGCGTCTCCATAACGGTGAAGCTGACGAACTCTTGACGAAAGCATCAACCGGAGCTCCGGCTCCCGACGGAACCTTCGTCCGAAGGTTGTCAAAACCCACAGCTCAACCCCCCGAACTGAGCGAACGGGGCAAGACCAACATCCCGAAGCTGGCGGTTCCGATGGCCCTGTTATCATGGCAGCCATCAAGGGTCGTAGGTGCTGCTGGAAGCTCCGAGCAACCCAACACGCAAGACTCAAATGCTCAAGCAAGCTCCGATGCATGGATCTCGGAGATCCGGAGCTACTTGAAAGACAATATCCTTCCTGACGATGATGTATCCGCTGACCGGATAGTCATATTGGCTAAAAGATACACGTTGGTAGAAGGGGATCTCTACCGGCGTGGTGCCAACGGCGTCCTAATGCGGTGCATCACAAAGGAAGAAGTTTGCGAGCTCCTCGCAGAAATCCATGGAGGCGAGTGTGGGAACCACGCGTCTTCCCGCACGCTGGTTGGTAAAGCCTTCCGGCATGGCTTCTACTGGCCTACAACGCTCCAGGATGCAACTGAGCTGGTGAAGAAATGTGAAGCATGCCAGTTTCATGCAAAACAAATTCACACACCGGCTCAGCCTCTACAAATGATACCTCCTACATGGCCTTTCGTTGTGTGGGGGATGGACATCTTGGGACCTTTTCCAAGAGTCGTTGGAGGTTACAAGTTCTTGTATGTTGCCATTGACAAATTCACCAAATGGCCGGAAGCAACTCCAATTGTGACAATAAACAAGCAATCAACTATCAACTTCTTGCAGTCCATCATATGTAGATTTGGTGTCCCGAACAAAATTATAACAGATAATGGGACCCAATTCACAAGCTCTGCTTTCCAAGGATACTGCAAAGACCTCGGCATCCAAGTCAGCTACGCTTCCGTAGCTCACCTGGCAAGCAATGGTCAAGCCGAGAGAGCAAATGCAGAAATCCTGAAAGGACTCAAGACGCGCACTTATGAGTGCCTGAAAAAACATGGAGCCAACTGGATCGAAGAGCTTCCTCCCACTGTATGGGCCAACAGGACAACTCCAAACCGGTCAACTGGAGAGACACCCTTCTTTCTGGTGTACGGAGCTGAAGCAGTCCTTCCTCCGGAAATCACCTTGGGGTCGCTCCGGGTCCGGACCTTCGATGAATCCACGCAGGACCAGCTCCGGCGTGAAGACCTTGACCTCCTTGAAGAGGGAAGGTGCCAAGTAGCTGTTCGGAATGCCCGATACCGCCAAGCTCTTCGGCGCTATCACCAACGGCATGTTCACAGCCGACAGCTCAAGGAAGGTGATCTGGTGCTACGGATAATACAATCGAGGGAAGGGTTAAACAAACTCTCCCCCAACTGGGAAGGACCCTTCTGAGTGATCAAAGTATCCCGTCCCGGATGCGTTCACTTGGCAACCAAGGATGGGACACCTCTCCCAAATCCTTGGAACATTGAGCACCTCCGTAAGTTCTACGCTTAATATCACGGAGGTGTGTCTGTAATTACATGTGATGTATGTTACAGAGTCATTGTACAGAGTCAGGTAGCTCCCCCGGGAGGGCAGCCGGACCTACCCCGTTAGGTCCGCAACGTCCATGCAACACTTGTCACAGTCTCAGAACTAAAAGTGTAGCTAGCTACCTTGGGTCAAATGAGAAACGAAACACACTTAGCCTGGTTCCTTACCCTAAGAGTGTACTTGTTTCCCCTGTACCCCGGACCTATAAAGAAAGACATCATTGTGTTAAAACAGACTCCACGTGCATTTACTTTGTACAGGCTCAATATTTTTTATTTTTCTCTTTCTTGTCTATAACAAAATTGTGCAGTTCTTAAGAAACTTTAGCTCGACCAGTTCATGTACAATTCGAGTTACATTGTCTATTCTTCCAGGTCCAAACATTCTTGATGGTCTACTCGTCTGAATGCCGCCAAGCCAATCTAGGGCCGAAGTGTGCTATCGACTTAGCCTGGTCATGCACCCTAAGTACGCCACTCTACCTACACCCCGGCAGGCCGAAGTAAGGCAAGTCCAGAAATGATCAGACCTGAAGGAAACAAGACGACGCCCTTGATTGTATTTAGAATTGTGTTCGACCTAAAACTTTCTCGGGAATAGTAAGTCGCAAAGAAGTTGCAGATAGGAAACATATTTTACTGTTTTTCTTGACTTCAGTGTGCAGGAAAAATAAATATTTCATGATGATGGTGAATGAAGCCGGAGCTACCAAGGCTCTGACATCCTCTAGGTGGCTTGTGGTCGATGTTCAAACATTGATGTCGAGCGTCGCTGGAGCTACTCAGCTCCGGTAAAGCTAGGGCAAGCCGTCAACGTGAAGAAAAGATGGTGGAAAGACTCTATAGTGGAGTCTGCTGTCGACACACCACGTGTTGACAGAGTTCACTACCGGAGCCACCAAGCTCTGACACCCCAGATGACTAACCGTCGATGCTTTACACATTGATGGAGACTACTGTCGGAGCTACTAAGCTCCGTCGATGGTCAATGTCGGAGACACTAAGCTCCGACAACCTCAGGGGGCCTTCACAATCGAATACTTCAGACCTACATTCTACAAGTTCGAAGCGCGCAAGTCTTCAACAACTGTTACATCCTCTTGGTACATGTTCACAATCAAATTGTGTACATCTACCAGGGGGCCAAGTGCGACAAAGGTGTTGAAGACAAAAAATGAAATTCACAAAAAAAAAACTTGGATTTCATTCATCAGGAGACAAGATATTACAAAATTGGAGAAAAAGAAGAGAGAATACAAGTGGGAGCTACAAAGAGATGGTCCTAGACCCTATGGAAGAATGAGGCGACCTTCCAGGCAGCCTCCGATACGCTGGCTTGGGAAGCTTCTCCCTCTCCTTCGATGGAGCCTTCAAGCACCGGGTCCAGGGGAATTGGGGGTCCCGACTTGTGTAGCACATCAGCACGAATTATGCGACATCCTTTGCCAGGGATTGTCCCTCGGTCTCCAGCTGGTCTGCAATGACATTGCCCATCTTGGTGAGCTTGTTGCCTGCCGAACTCAACGCCTGCAACGCTAGGTCCAGCTCCGGCTCTGGATCATCCGGACGCATGGGACTGAAACCCATAGGAGTCAACGCGTCGTTGGCTTTGCCCAGGAAGTCCCAAACTTGTTGGGACTCCACAGTCCTCGAGCCTCGCATCTCCTCCAAGGATCTTCTGGTCGCCGCAAGCTCCGAATTCTCACGGGCAAGGTGCTCAACCTCTTTGGCGTTCTGGTGAATCTTTTCAGCAACTTTCCTTTCAAGTTTTCCGAGCTCTTCCTTCCGGAGGTGGATCTTGTTCCGGCGGTCGACCAGGTCCTTCTCCCTGCCCCGCACTTTCTTCTCCTTGGCAGCAACAACGTCCTCCCTCTGGTGGAGTTCCTGCCCTCGCTCCCAGGCCTTTTTCTCCTCTCTCTCTCACACAGCACTCCTCCAATTTCTTGGTGCGCTCCTCGAGACTCTTGTCACCCAGAGTTAGACTCTGAGTGAGCTCTTCCTCCCTCTTCACGACGTCGTCCCGCAGCTCCAGGAGTTTTTGCTCTCCATCCTCGAGCTTTCTCTCCCGCGCCTCAAGAGCCTCCCGACGCTTGACGAGACTAGTGTGGATGGCGTCGAGCCTCTCCTTGCGATCATCTGCTGCGCTATTAGCAGCTTTGGCCTGCTCGTAGATGGCCCGGGACTGGTTGTCGAGGGATCGCGTCATGCTTTCCCTCTCATCCAGCAGCTTACCCCAGTATTCTAGGCGGACCTTCTCCCTCTGCACCCACTCCTTGTCGTCAGCCAGCCTCGACTGCGCCAGCTTGGTCTCGAAATGGAGTCGGTTGCGCCACCTCCTAAGAGTTTGGCACTCCTCCTCGAGGGCCTTGCTGTCGTGGTAGAAAGCTAGCTAGACTTGACGAAGACTGGAGCAGGCGTTGTCAATAGACAACGACGGGGGGATCGGGTCAGGACCTGCCGGGGTCATCTCCGCCGGTTCCAACGGGTTCTCCGTGACAAAAATTGGGTCCCACTCTACAAGAGCGGTCCCCTGAGCTTCCACGACACTAGGGCCGTCCTCCAGGATAGCCTCGGCCGCCGCCAAGGAAGGTCCTGCAGTAGAAGTTTCGACCTCCAGAAGTGGCTCCGAAGGTCCCGCCGCCAGATCATCAACAACTAACCCCTCAGGCGGGGGGCCGACAACTTCATCTTGGCACTCTGGCTCAGGTGCGGGCACCTTTGGGACCACTTCTTCCAGGGCGGGCGTAGAAGATTCCACCGGAGCTGAAGCCACGTTCGGCTCCGATGTTGGCGCCTCCTCCATCGCCAGTTCTGGTGCTGACGCCTCGACCATCATGGGCTCGAGCGTCGGCGCCTCTACAACAACTGGCTTAGGCACCAGTACTTCTTCCACGACTGGCTCTACCGCTGGAGCTTCTGCAACAACCGCCTCTACCGCGAGAACTTCCTCGACAGCCGGCTCAAGCGCTGAAACTTCATCAACACCCGACTCTATTGCCGGGACTTCATCAACCACCGGCTCGACTGTCGGGGCTTCAACAACATACGGCTCTAGGGCCGAAATTGCAGCTACCTCCGGCTCTGAAGCCGGAGCGTCCATCATTTCATCATCCAAGCCTGGAGCTTCAACCTCCGGGGCTGGTGCCGTTGGTACATCTTCATTCCCGTGGTCCGGCGCTACCAAGGGAGCTTCTGGGGATGAGTCGAGGTCCAAGACCACGACAATCGGCGCCGGAGCTGTCGCAACTTCGGCCACCTCTTGGGGCGGCGCTGGAATTGGAGCCGGAGCTTCCGCCTGCACAACTTCAGCTGCTGCTGCAGGAACCGGAGCTTCAACCCCTTTCTTGGGCACTCTGTGAATGAAGGACGAAGACACTCAAAATGCAGTTACAACAAAAAACAATCAACTGAGGTAAAAAATCAAAATTACCTCGGAAGGCTTCTGCACCAATTAGCACGGAACCTCTTTTCGGGACGCTCGGAGCCGGACCCTGTCGCCACTTGCGTGGTGGCTCCAGAAGGTTCCCCGGAGCTCGCTACTGCTGTCGGCGTCACTCGGGTTGAGGCCCCCTCGACCGGGAAGGACCTCCGGACCCAGAGCCTTCAGCTGGCCCTGGTACTGGAGCCGCATGGCCAGAGCTAGCACCCCTGGGAGATGCTGATGCTGGAGTAGTTGCCACCGACGAAGACCTTCCCCTCTGGGGAGAAGGAGTCGCTGCAGAAGGAGCAGGCCTGACGGACCTCCCGTCGGCATGCTTTAGCTTCCTCTTGCGGCTCGAGGGCTCGATCAACTCTTTGCCCTTGCCCACGACTTCAACTCTCTGTTCTGGGACGGAAGGGGGACCACCCTCGGAAGCCCCGGAGATCACCAACCCGGTGATCGAACGCCTCTCAATGACGCCAAGGTCATCAAGCACCGGCATCGTCCGTCAGAGCTCCCTGCTGAACTCCGCCTCCATGTTCAGAGGGAGAAAAGCCGCTGGCGGAGTCAAGTCATCACCCTCGACGTCGATGCTGTGCTGGAACATCTTGAGGTGAAACTCCAAAGTTGCACCTTCCATGTTGGACTTCAAACCAGTCTCAATCGGGTCGTCGTCCAGCACACTGTTGAGGGCCCAAGCAAGCTTCTCCCTCTTTTTCAGCGGAGCCCACCTGTTGGTCAGGAAGTTGCAAAACACCGCCTGAGGAGTCACCCCTCCTTCCACGCACTGGCGGATCCTGGTCAGAGCAGGGTTGAAGGCGTCCGATAACACCGGAGCTTCACTCCAAACTACAGTGTCGACGTTGGGGAGGCCTTTGGGCAACTCCAGCTTTACATGCTCCTCCACCCTGATGACGATCCAATCCTTCTTCCAGTCGTCCCACTTCCCAGAAGGGAACGACCGCAAGTACTTGTACGTGCACTTCTTGCACTTCACAAAATAACAAAAGCCAAGGTACTCGTCACTCTTGCCGGAGGTCTGGATAGTGAAGAAGGTGCGGAAGAGCTCAACGCAGGGGGGAATGCCCACCCACATCTCGCAGAAGTGGACAAAGATCGACACTAGAAGAATGGAGTGGGGGCCAAGGTGGTACAGCTGCAGACCATAGAAGTCTAGCAGCATCAAGAAGAAAGAGGAGAAAGGTGGGATCAGTCCCACCATGGCGTACGCGGAGAAGTACACTATGTCGCCGGCATGCTCCTTCACGAAAGGAAGTTTGCCGGCGCGGACCAGGTGGTTGAAGAAGTCAGGGGACCACCCCATGAGGGCCTGGACCTTCTTTAAATCACCGTCAGTCTTCAGTCGGCTCTGGTAAAGACCCAACTCCATCGCAGCACAGCGAAGCAAGAGATGAAAAGCAAGAGAAAGTTTGGAGGGTTTGAGCGCACGTTCGAATGAAAGACGTAAAGAACCCAAATGGTGCGTACTTTCCTTCTTAAGTAAGCCCCCGCAATGCTTGGATGGAAACCGCAGAGGAGCCAACAATACCATTCAAAAACTTCACCCTGCCAATGACAAAGGGGCCCGGGGCCACCCCGACGATTAAGTCGAGGTCCTTACCCCAGGCGAACGGTTGTCATCATGAAAGGCAGGAAACCCAAAGGCGACAGCCTGACAGGGCCCGCAGAACCGATACGATTTTCCTATCGGGAACCGGCGACCTTCAATTGCGTGAGATCCACACGCTAAGATCTCACCTGCCGCCCCTAGGATATGCCACGCGGCGGTGGTTTAACTGCGAACTACTGCCAACGGCACATCCGAAGACTCTTGAAGACACGGCTAAAACCAAAGAATGGACTCACCTCCGACAAAATGACTTCATCCAAAAGGTCTCTCCCAGAGGTGGGCCCAGGGGGCCACTATCGGTACCCTACGTACCGGATACCCCTTGGGATTGCAAAGATCACAAGGAAACTCCATCTACCAGATTTGAAGACCTCTGAAGGCCCCACATGTCAGGCGTAATCGGACCTGCTTCCCCGGCATGGTTAGTCCCACGACCGCCACGTGTATCATAAGACCGGAGCTACCACCCACACGCGGGAAAGCTCCGGACGGAATACCAATATGGAACCCCCGGACCTAACCCCAGACAGAGGGAAGCTCCGGTACCGACACGTGTCCAGCAGCACCGGACCTACCCGTCCACGACGGTAAGCTCCGAAGTTGCCACGTGTCCGAATTGCCGGACCTTCAACTTCAACAATCACCCTGGTGGACCCCCAACGGCTTGTACCTTCAAGGGACAATCAAGGACTTCAAGACCCGATTAAGTGACATTAATACCATATTAATGACACAAGATCAGAAGGCCCTTAATACCAGTAACGGCGCTGTCAAGGTCCGTCACCACACTATTAAGGGTAATTAATCTTATTAATTGTGTATCAAACATTAGTAACTGCCAGGGCCACTTGCCGGGCCAGGCTAACTGTGTACCGATCGGTCCTTGTACTATAAAAGGACTGGTCGACGATACACATGGGGACTCTCTGGACACTCTCTCTCTGAGCTCTCGAGACAATTACACTCTCACACATACTCAATCGCTCAATACAACATCAACACACCCCGTGGAGTAGGGTATTACGCTCAGGCGGCCCGAATAACGTAAACCTCTGTGTCAACTTGCCTTCACCTTCTTGAATCTCTGTGCGCCCACTACCGAACTTTGAACTCCACGAACTACCAACAGTAGTGTCGGGAGATCTGCCGGATTCAACCACCGACACATCATTTTGAGCAAAATCGAAGGCTAAACCCTTTGAATTCACGCGAAAATTTGTAATTTTTAAAATCCCTGAAAACTTACGTATGACTACGTAATGCATATAAAACATGGAATACAAGCTCCACCCCGAAGAAAATTAATTTACGGTCATTCTATGGAAGAAAATGTCGTTCTGAGCAAAATCGAAGGCTAACCCCTTTGAATTTAGGCGAAAATTTGAAATTTTTAAAAATCCCCGAAAACCTATGTATGGCTACGTAATGTATATTCAACATGGAATACAAGATCGAGCTTCAAGAAAAATGAATTTACGGTGATTCTATGGAAGAAAACGTCGTTTTGAGCAAAATCGAAGGCTAGCCCCTTTGAATTCACGTGAAAATTTGAAATTTTTAAAAATCCTCAAAAACTTGCGTATGTCTACGTAATGCATATAAGACATGGAATACAATCTCCATCTCGATGAAAAATCAATTTACGGTCATTCTATAGAAGAAAATGTGGTTTTAAGCAAAATCAAAGCCTAACCCCTAAGAATTCACGCAAAAATTTTAAAATTTTAAAAATCCCTAAAAACTTACGTATGGCTACGTAATGCATATACAACATGGAATACAAGCTAGATCTCGAAGAAAATGAATTTACGGTCATTCTATGGAAGAAAACATCGTTTTAAGCAAAATCGAAGGCTAACCCTATGAATTCACGCAAAAATTTGATATTTTTGAAATTCCCAAAAACTTACTTATGCCTACGTAATGCATATAAAACATGGAATACAAGATCGATCTCAAAATAAAATAAATTTACAGTCATTCTTTGGAAGAAAACTGCGTTTTGACCAAAATCGAAGTCTAACCCCTTTGAATTCACGCGAAAATTTGAAATTTTTAAAAATCCCCGAAAACTTATGTATGGCTACGTAATGCATATAAAACATGGAATACAAGCTCCATCAAGAAGAAAAATGAATTTACGGTCATTCTATGGAAGAAAACGTCGTTTTGAGCAAAATCGAAGGCTAAACCTTTGAATTCACGCAAAAATTTGATGTTTTTAAAAATTCCCAAAAACTTACGTATGCCTACGTAATGCATATAAAACATGGAATACAAGCTCGATCTAAAAAAATGAATTTACGGTCATTCTTTGGAAGAAAACAGCGTTTTGAGCAAAATCGAAGGCTAACCACTTTGAATTCACGCAAAAATTTGAAATTTTTAAAAAACCCTAAAAACTTACGTATGGCTATGTAATGCATATAAAAAATGGAATATAAGCTCCATCGAGAAGAAAAATGAATTCAAGGTCATTCTATGGAAGAAAACGTCATTTTAAGCAAAATCGAAGGCTAACCCCTTTGAATTCACGGAAAAAATTGAAATTTTTAAAAATCCCCAAAAACTTACGTATCGCTACATAATGCATATAAAAAATGGAATACAAGCTCCATATCAAAGAAAAATGAATTTATGGTCATTTCATGGAAGAAAACATCATTTTGAGCAAAATCGAAGGCTAACCCCTTTGAATTCAGGCAAAAATTTGAAATTTTTAAAAATCCCAAAAAACTTACGTATCACTACGTAATGAATATAAAACATGGAATACAAGCTCCAAAAAATGAATTTACGGTCATTCTATAGAAAAAATGTCGTTTTGAGCAAAATCGAAGGCTAACCACTTCGGTTCGCGCGAAAATTTGAAATTTTTAAAAATCCCCAAAAACCTACGTATGACTACGTAATGCATATAAAAAATGGAATACAAGCTCCATCTCAAAAAGTGAATTTACGATCATTCTATGGAAGAAAACGTCGTGTTGAGCAAAATCGAAGGCTAACCCCTTTGAATTCACTGGGAAATTTAAATTTTTTAAAAATCCCCGAAAACTTACATATGCCTACGTAATGCATATAAAACGTGGAATAACAAGCTCCATCTCGAAGAAAAATGAAGTTACGGTCATTCTATAGAAAAAAATGTCGTTTTGTGCAAAATCGAAGGCTCACCTCTTTGAATTCATGCGAAAATTTGAAAATTTTAAAAATCCTCGAAAACTTACGTATGGATAAGTAATGCATATAAAATATGGAATACAAGCTAGATCTCGAAGAAAAATGAATTTACGGTCATTCTATGGAAGAAAACATCATTTTGAGCAAAATCGAAGGCTAAACCATTTGAATTCACACGAAAATTTGTAATTTTTAAAAATCCCTAAAAACTTACGTATGAATACGTAATGCATATAAAACATGGAATACAAGCTCCATCTCGAAGAAAAATTAATTTCCGGTCATTCTTTGGAAGAAAATGTCATCTGAACAAAATCGAAGGCTAATCCCTTTGAATTCAGGCAAAAATTTGAATTTTTAAAAATCCCCAAAAACTTACGTATGCCTACGTATTGCATATACAACATGGAATACAAGCTTGATCTCAAAAAAAAATGAATTTACGGTCATTCTTTGGAAGAAAACTACGTTTTGAGCAAAATCGAAGGCTAACCCCTTTCAATTCACGCGAAAATTTGAAATTTTTAAAAATCCCCGAAAACTTACGTATGGCTACGTAATGCATATAACACATTGAATATAAGCTCCATCGAGAAGAAAAATGAATTTACAGTCATTCTATGGAAGAAAACGTCATTTTTAAGCAAAATCAAAGGCTAACCCCTTTAAATTCACGCAAAATTTTGAAATTTTTAAAAATCCCCAAAAACTTACGTATGGCTATGTAATGCATATACAACATGAAATACAAGCTCCATATCAAAGAAAAATGAATTTATGGTCATTTTATGAAAGAAAACATCGTTTTGAGCAAAATTGAAGTCTAACCCCTTTGAATTCAGGCAAAATTTGAAAATTTTAAAAATCCCGAAAAACTTACGTATGTCTTTGTAATGCATATACAACATGGAATACAAGCTCCAAAAAATGAATTTATGGTCACTCTATAGAAAAAATGTCGTTTTGAGAAAAACCGAAGGCGTTACCCTTTGGTTCACGCGAAAATTTGAAATGTTTAAAAATCCCCAAAAACTTAAGTATGACTACGTAATGCATATAAACCATGGAATACAATCTCCATATCAAAAAAGTGAATTGACGGTCATTCTATGGAAGAAAACGTCGTTTTGAGCAAAATTAAAGGCTAACCCCTTTGAATTCACTGGGAAATTTAAAATTTTAAAAAATCTCCGAAAACTTACATATGCCTACGTAATGCATATAAAACGTGGAATACAAGATCCATCTCAAAAAGTGAATTTATGGTCATTCTATGGAAGAAAACGTCGTGTTGAGCAAAATCGAAGGCTAACCCCTTTGAATTCACTGGGAAATTTAAAATTTTAAAAAATCCTCGAAAACTTACGTATGGCTAAGTAATGCATATAAAATATGGAATAAAAGCTCCATCTCGAAGAAAAATGAATTTACGGTCATTCTATGGAAGAAAACATCATTTTGAGCAAAATCGAAGGCTAAACCCTTTGAATTAACAGGAAAATTTGTAATTTTTAAAAATCCCTAAAAACTTACGTACGACTACATAATGCATATAAAACATGGAATACAAGCTCCATCTCAAAGAAAAATGAATTTACAGTCATTCTATGGAAGAAAATGTCATTCTGAGCAAAATCGAAGGCTAACCCCTTTGAATTCACGGGAAAATTTGAAAATTTTAAAAATCCCCCAAAACTTACGTATGGCTACTTAATGCATATACAACATGGAATACAAGCTTGATCTCGAGGAAAAATGAATTTAGAGTCATTCTATGGAAGAAAACATCGTTTTAAACAAAATCGAAGGACCTTCTAATTCACGCAAAAATTTGATGTTTTTAAAAATTCCAAAAAACTTACGTATGCCTACATAATGCATATAAAACATGGAATACGAACTCGATCTCGAAAAAAATGAATTTACGGTCATTCTATGGAAGAAAACGTCATTTTGAGCAAAATCAAAGGCTAACCCCTTTGATTTCATGCAAAAATTGATATTTTTAAAAATCCCCAAGAACTTACGTATGGCTACGTAATGCGTATACAACATGGAATACAAGCTCTATCTCGTAGAAAAATAAATTTACGGTGAATCTATGGAAAAAAACTTCGTTTTGAGCAAAATCGAAGGCTAACCCCTTTGAATTCACGCGAAAATTTGAAACTTTAAAAATCCGCAAAAACCTACGTATGGCTACGTAATGCATAGAAAATATGAAATACAAGCTCCATCTCGAAGGAAATCAATTTGCGGTCATTCTATGGAAGAAAATGTCGTTTTGAGCAAAATCGAATGCTAACCCCTTTGAACTCACGGGAAAATTTGATGTTTTAAAAATTCCCAAAAACTTACGTATGCCTACGTAATGCATATAAAACATGGAATACAAGCTCGATCTCAAAAAAATGAATTTACGGTCATTCTATGGAAGAAAACGTCATTTTGAGCAAAATCAAAGGCTAACCCCTTTGATTTCACGCGAAATTTGATATTTTTAAAAATTCCCAAAAACTTACGTATGGCTACGTTATGCGTATACAACATGAAATACAAGCTCTATCTCGTAGAAAAATGAATTTACGGTGATTCTATGGAAGAAAACCTCGTTTTGAGCAAAATCGAAGGCTAACCCCTTTGAATTCACGCGAAAATTTGAAATTTTAAAAATCCGCAAAAACTTACGTATGGCTACGTAATGCATATAAAATATGGAATAAAAGCTCCATCTGGAAGGAAATCAATTTACGGTCATTCTATGGAAGAAAATGTCATTTTGAGCAAAATCGAAGGCTATCCCCTTTGAATTCACGGGAAAATTTGAAAATTGTAAAAATCCCCGGAAACTTATGTATGGCTACGTAATGCATATAAAGAATGGAATACAAGATCCATCTCGAAGAAAAATGAATTTACGGTCATTCTATGACAGAAAACATCGTTTTGAGCAAAATCAAATGCAAACCCCTTTGATTTCAGGCGAAAATTTGAAAATTTTAAAAATACCCCAAAACCTACGTATCGCTACGTAATGCATATAAAACATGGAATACAAGCTCCATCTCGATGAAAAATCAATTTATGGTCATTCTATGAAAGAAAACATCGTTTTGAGCAAAATCAAAGGCTAAACCTTTGAATTCACGCAAAAATTTGATCTTTTTAAAAATTACCAAAAACTTACGTATGCCTACATAATGCATATAAAACATGGAATACAAGATTGATCTCGAAAAAAAAGAATTTACGGTCATTCTATGGAAGAAAACGTCATTTTGAGCAAAATCAAAGGCTAACCCCTTTGATTTCATGCAAAAATTGATATTTTTAAAAATCCCCAAGAACTTACGTATGGCTACGTAATGCGTATACAACATGGAATACAAGCTCCATCTGGATGAAATATCAATTTACGGTCATTCTATGGAAGAAAACGTCGTTTTGAGCAAAATCGAAGGCTAAATCCTTTGAATTCACAGGAAAATTTGAAATTTTAAAAAATCCCCAAAAACTTACGTATGGCTATGTAATACATACAAAACATGGAATACAAGCTGGATCTCGAAGAAAAAATAAATTTACGGTGATTCAATGGAAGAAAATATCGTTTTGAGCAAAATCGAAGGCCCCCTTTGAACCCCGCAAAAATTCGAAATTTTTAAAAATCCCCCAAAACTTACATATGGCTACGTAACACATATATAACATGTAATACAAGCTCAATATCGAAGAAAAATGTATTTACGGTCATTCTATGGAAGAAAACATCGTTCTGAGCAAAATCAAAGGCTAACCCCTTTGATTTCACGCGAAAATTTGAATTTTTTAAAATCCTCAAAAATATACGTATGACTAAGTAATGCATATACAACATGGAATATAAGCTCGATCTTGAAGAAAAATGAATTTACGGTGATTCTATGGAAGAAAACGTCGTTTTGAGCAAAATCGAAGCCTAACCCCTTTGAATTCACGCAACAAAATTAAATTTTTAAAAATCCCCAAAAACTTAGTTATGGCTACGTAATGCAAATACAACATGGAATACAAGCTAGATCTCGAAAAAAAATGAATTTACGATCGTTCTATGGAAGAAAACGTCGTTTTGAGCAAAATATAAGGCTAACCCCCTTTGAATTCAGGAGAAAATTTGAAAATTTTAAAATACCCAAAAACTTACATATGGCTACGTAATGCATATAAAACATGGAATACAAGCTCCATCTCGAAGAAAAATGAAATTACGGTCATTCTATCGAATAAAACGTCATTTTGAGCAAAAATCGAAGGCTAACCCTTTGAATTCAGGTGAAAATTTGAAAATTTTTAAAAATCCTTGAAAACTTACATATGACTACTTAATGCACATATAACATGGAATACAAGCTAGATCTTGAAGAAAAATGAATTTATGGTCACTCTATGGAAGACAACGTCGTTTTGAGCAAAATCGAAGGCTAAACCTTTGAATTCACGCAAAAATTTGATGTTTTTAAAAATTCCCAAAAACTTATGTATGCCTACGTAATGCATATAAAACATGGAATACGAGCTCGATCTCGAAAAGAAATGAATTTACGGTCATTCTATGGAAGAAAACGTCGTTTTGAGCAAAATTAAAGGCTAACCCCATTTGATTTCACGCAAAAATTGATATTTCTAAAAATCCCCAAAACTTACATATGGCTACGTAATGTGTATACAACATGGAATACAAGATCTATCTTGTAGAAAAATGAATTTACGGTGATTCTATTGAAGAAAACGTCATTTTGAGCAAAATTGAAGGTTAACCCCTTTGAATTCCCGCAAAATTCAAAATTTTAAAAATCCCCCAAAACTTACATATGGCTACGTAATGCATATATAACATGCAATACAATCTCAATCTTGAAGAAAAATGAATTTACGGTTATTCTATGGAAGAAAACATCGTTTTGAGCAAAATCGAAGTCTAACCCCTTTGAATTCACGCGAAAATTTGAAATTTTTAAAAATCCCCCAAAACTTACTTATGGCTACGTAATGCATATACAACCTGTAATACAAGTTCGATGTCGAAGAAAAATGAATTTACGGTGGTTCTATGGAAGAAAACGTCATTTTGAGCAAAATTGAAGCCTAACGCCTTTGAATTCACGCAACAAAATTAAATTTTTAAAAATACCCAAAAACTTACTGATGGCTACGTAATGCAAATACAACATGTAATACAAGCTAGATCTCAAAAAAATGAATTTACGATCATTCTATGGAAGAAAACGTCGTTTTGAGCAAAATCGAAGGCTAACCCCCTTTGAATTCAGGAGAAAATTTGAAATTTTTAAAAATACCTGAAAACTTATATATATGGCTACTTAATGCATATAAAACATGGAATACAAGCTCCATCTCGAAGAAAAATGAAATTACGGTCATTCGATCGAAGAAAACGTCGTTTTGAGCAAAAATCGAAGGCTAAACCCTTTGAATTCAGGTGAAAATTTGAAATTTTTAAAAATCCCGAAAAACTGACACATGGCTACGTAATGCACATATAACATGTAATACAAGCTTGATCTTGAAGAAAAATGAATTTATGGTCACTCTATGGAAGACAACGTCGTTTTGAGCAAAATCGAAGGCTAACCCCTTTGAATTCACGGGAAAATTTGAAAATTGTAAAAATCCTCGGAAACTTATGTATGGCTACGTAATGCATATAAAGAATGGAATACAAGCTCCATCTCGAAGAAAAATGAATTTACGGTCATTCTATGACAGAAAATATCGTTTTGAGCAAAATCGAAGGCTAACCCCTTTGATTTCAGGCGAAAATTTGAAAATTTTAAAAATACCCCAAAACCTACGTATCGCTACGTAATGCATATAAAACATGGAATACAAGCTCCATCTCGATGAAAAATCAATTTATGGTCATTCTATGAAAGAAAACGTCGTTTTGAGCAAAATCGAAGACTAAACCTTTGAATTCACGCAAAAATTTGATGTTTTTAAAAATTCCCAAAAACTTACGTATGCCTACATAATGCATATAAAACATGGAATACAAGATCGATCTCGAAAAAAAAGAATTTACGGTCATTCTATGGAAGAAAACGTCATTTTGAGCAAAATCAAAGGCTAACCCCTTTGATTTCACGCGAAACTTGATATTTTAAAAATCCCTAAAAACTTACGTATGGCTACGTAATGCATATAAAACATGGAATACAAGCTCCATCTGGATGAAATATCAATTTACGGTCATTCTATGGAAGAAAACGTCGTTTTGAGCAAAATCGAAGGCTAAATCCTTTGAATTCACAGGAAAATTTGAAATTTTTAAAAATCCCAAAAAACTTACGTATGGCTATGTAATACATACAAAACATGGAATACAAGCTGGATCTCGAAGAAAAAATAATTTTACGGTGATTCAATGGAAGAAAATATCGTTTTGAGCAAAATCGAAGGCCCCCCTTTGAATTCCCGCAAAAATTCGAAATTTTTAAAAATCCCCCAAAACTTACATATGGCTACGTAACGCATATATAACATGTAATACAAGCTCAATATCTACGAAAAATGTATTTACGGTCATTCTATGAAAGAAAACATCGTTCTGAGCAAAATCGAAGGCTAACCCCTTTGATTTCAGGCGAAAATTTGAAATTTTTAAAAATCCCAAAAAATTTACGTATGGCTACGTAATGCATATACAACATGGAATATAAGCTCGATCTTGAAGAAAAATGAATTTACGGTGATTCTATGGAAGAAAATGTCATTTTCAGCAAAATCGAAGCCTAACCCCTTTGAATTCACGCAACAAAATTAAAATTTTAAAATCCCCAAAACTTAGTTATGGCTACGTAATGCAAATACAACATGGAATACAAGCTAGATCTCGAAAAAAATGAATTTACGGTCATTCTATGAAAGAAAACGTCGTTTTGAGCAAAATATAAGGCTAACCCCCTTTGAATACAGGAGAAAATTTGAAATTTTAAAAATACCCAAAAACTTAAATATGGCTACGTAATGCATATAAAACATGGAATACAAGCTCCATCTCGAAGAAAAATGAAATTACGGTCATTCTATCGAAGAAAACGTCGTTTTGAGCAAAAATCGAAGGCTAACACCTTTGAATTCAGGTGAAAATTGAAATTTTTAAAAATCCTTGAAAACATACATATGGCTAATTAATGCACATATAACATGGAATACAAGCTCGATCTTGAAGAAAAATGAATTTATGGTCGCTCTATGGAAGACAACATCGTTTTGAGCAAAATCGAAGGCTAAACCTTTGAATTCACGCAAAAATTTGATGTTTTTAAAATTCCCAAAAACTTATGTATGCCTACATAATGCATATAAAACATGGAATACGAGCTCGATCTCGAAAAAAAATGAATTTACGGTCATTCTATGGAAGAAAACGTCGCTTTGAGCAAAATTAAAGGCTAACCCCATTTGATTTCACGCAAAAATTGATATTTCTAAAATCCCCAAAAACTTACATATGGCTACGTAATGTGTATAAAACATGGAATACAAGATCTATCTTGTAGAAAAATGAATTTACGGTGATTCTATCGAAGAAAACATCGTTCTGAGCAAAATCGAAGGCTAACCCCTTTGATTTCAGGCGAAAATTTGAATTTTTTAAAAATCCCCAAAAATTTACGTATGACTAAGTAATGCATATACAACATGGAATATAAGCTCGATCTTGAAGAAAAATGAATTTACGGTGATTCTATGGAAGAAAACTCGTCGCTTTGAGCAAAATCGAGCCTAACCCCTTTGAATTCACGCAACAAAATTAAATTTTTAAAATCCCCAAAAACTTAGTTATGGCTACGTAATGCAAATACAACATGGAATACAAGCTAGATCTCGAAAAAAATGAATTTACGATCATTCTATGGAAGAAAACGTCGTTTTGAGCAAAATATAAGGCTAACCCCCTTTGAATTCAGAAGAAAATTTGAAATTTTAAAAATACCCAAAAACTTACATATGGCTACGTAATGCATATAAAACATGGAATACAAGCTTCATCTCGAGAAAAATGAAATTACGGTCATTCTATCGAAGAAAACGTCATTTTGAGCAAAAATCGAAGGCTAACCCCTTTGAATTCAGGTGAAAATTTGAAATTTTTAAAAATCCTTGAAAACTTACATATGACTACTTAATGCACATATAACATGGAATAAAAGCTAGATCTTGAAGAAAAATGAATTATGGTCACTCTATGGAAGACAACGTTGTTTGAGCAAAATCGAAGGCTAAACCTTTGAATTCACGCAAAAATTTGATGTTTTTAAAAATTCCAAAAACTTATGTATGCCTACGTAATGCATATAAAACATGGAATATGAGCTCGATCTCGAAAAAAAAAATGAATTTACGGTCATTCTATCGAAGAAAACGTCGTTTTGAGCAAAATTAAAGGCTAACCCCATTTGATTTCACGCAAAAATTGATATTTCTAAAAATCCCCAAAAACTTACATATGGCTACGTAATGTGTATACAACATGAAATACAAGATCTATCTTGTAGAAAAATGAATTTACGGTGATTCTATTGAAGAAACGTCATTTTGAGCAAAATTGAAGGCTAACCCCTTTGAATTCCCGCAAAATTCAAAATTTTAAAAATCCCTCAAAACTTACATATGGCTACGTAACGCATATATAACATGCAATACAATCTCAATCTTGAAGAAAAATGAATTTACGGTTATTCTATGGAAGAAAACATCGTTTTGAGCAAAATCGAAGTCTAACCCCTTTGAATTCACGCGAAAATTTGAAATTTTTAAAAATCCCCCAAAACTTACTTATGGCTACGTAATGCATATAAAACCTGTAATACAAGTTCGATGTGGAAGAAAAATGAATTTACGGTGATTCTATGGAAGAAAACGTCATTTTGAGCAAAATTGAAGCCTAACGCCTTTGAATTCACGCAACAAAATTAAATTTTTAAAAATACCCAAAAACTTACTGATGGTTACGTAATGCAAATACAACATGTAATACAAGCTAGATCTCAAAAAAATGAATTTACGGTCATTCTATGGAAGAAAACGTCGTTTTGAGCAAAATCGAAGGCTAACCCCCTTTGAATTCAGGAGAAAATTTGAAATTTTTAAAAATACCTGAAAACTTATATATATGGCTACTTAATGCATATAAAACATGGAATACAAGCTCTATCTCGAAGAAAAATGAAATTACGGTCATTCGATCGAAGAAAACGTCGTTTTGAGCAAAAATCGAAGGCTAACCCCTTTGAATTCAGGTGAAAATTTGAAATTTTTAAAATCCCGAAAAACTGACATATGGCTACGTAATGCACATATAACATGTAATACAAGCTTGATCTTGAAGAAAAATGAATTTATGGTCACTCTATGGAAGACAACGTCATTTTGAGCAAAATCGAAGGCTAACCCCTTTGAATTCACGGGAAAATTTGAAAATTGTAAAAATCCTCGGAAACTTATGTATGGCTACGTAATGCATATAAAGAATGGAATACAAGCTCCATCTCGAAGAAAAATGAATTTACGGTCATTCTATGACAGAAAATATCGTTTTGAGCAAAATCGAAGGCTAACCCCTTTGATTTCAGGCGAAAATTTGAAAATTTTAAAATACTCCAAAACCTACGTATCGCTACGTAATGCATATAAAACATGGAATACAAGCTCCATCTCGATGAAAAATCAATTTATGGTCATTCTATGAAAGAAAACGTTATTTTGAGCAAAATCGAAGACTAAACCTTTGAATTCACGCAAAAATTTGATATTTTTAAAAATTCCCAAAAACTTACGTATGCCTACATAATGCATATAAAACATGGAATACAAGATCGATCTCGAAAAAAAAGAATTTACGGTCATTCTATAAGAAAACGTCATTTTGAGCAAAATCAAAGGCTAACCCCTTTGATTTCACGCGAAACTTGATATTTTTAAAATCCCCAAAAACTTACGTATGGCTACGTAATGCATATAAAACATGGAATACAAGCTCCATCTGGATGAAATATCAATTTACGGTCATTCTATGGAAGAAAACGTCGTTTTGAGCAAAATCGAAGGCTAAATCCTTTGAATTCACAGGAAAATTTGAAATTTTTAAAAATCCCGAAAAACTGACACATGGCTACGTAATGCACATATAACATGTAATACAAGCTTGATCTTGAAGAAAATGAATTTATGGTCACTCTATGGAAGACAACGTCGTTTTGAGCAAAATCGAAGGCTAACCCCTTTGAATTCACGGGAAAATTTGAAAATTGTAAAAATCCTCGGAAACTTATGTATGGCTACGTAATGCATATAAAGAATGGAATACAAGCTCCATCTCGAAGAAAAATGAATTTACGGTCATTCTATGACAGAAAATATCGTTTTGAGCAAAATCGAAGGCTAACCCCTTTGATTTCAGGCGAAAATTTGAAAATTTTAAAAATACCCCAAAACCTACGTATCGCTACGTAATGCATATAAAACATGGAATACAAGCTCCATCTCGATGAAAATCAATTTATGGTCATTCTATGAAAGAAAACGTCGTTTTGAGCAAAATCGAAGACTAAACCTTTGAATTCACGCAAAAATTTGATGTTTTTAAAATTCCCAAAAACTTACGTATGCCTACATAATGCATATAAAACATGGAATACAAGATCGATCTCGAAAAAAAAGAATTTACGGTCATTCTATGGAAGAAAACGTCATGTTGAGCAAAATCAAAGGCTAACCCCTTTGATTTCACGCGAAACTTGATATTTTTAAAAATCCCCAAAAACTTACGTATGGCTACGTAATGCATATAAAAACATGGAATACAAGCTCCATCTGGATGAAATATCAATTTACGGTCATTTTATGGAAGAAAACGTCGTTTTGAGCAAAATCGAAGGCTAAATCCTTTGAATTCACAGGAAAATTTGAAATTTTTAAAAATCCCAAAAAACTTACGTATGGCTATGTAATACATACAAAACATGGAATACAAGCTGATCTCGAAGAAAAAATAATTTTACGGTGATTCAATGGAAGAAAATATCGTTTTGAGCAAAATCGAAGGCCCCCTTTGAATTCCCGCAAAAATTCGAAATTTTTAAAAATCCCCCAAAACTTACATATGGCTACGTAACGCATATATAACATGTAATACAAGCTCAATATCTACGAAAAATGTATTTACGGTCATTCTATGGAAGAAAACATCGTTCTGAGCAAAATCGAAGGCTAACCCCTTTGATTTCAGGCGAAAATTTGAAATTTTTAAAAATCCCAAAAAATTTACGTATGGCTACGTAATGCATATACAACATGGAATATAAGCTCGATCTTGAAGAAAAATGAATTTACGATGATTCTATGGAAGAAAACGTCGTTTTGAGCAAAATCAAAGCCTAACCCCTTTAAATTCACGCAACAAAATTAAAATTTTAAAAATCCCCAAAAACTTAGTTATGGCTACGTAATGCAAATACAACATGGAATACAAGCTAGATCTCGAAAAAAATGAATTTATGGTCATTCTATGGAAGAAAACATCGTTTTGAGCAAAATATAAGGCTAACCCCCTTTGAATTCAGGAGAAAATTTGAAAATTTTAAAAATACCCAAAAACTTCAATATGGCTACGTAATGCATATAAAACATGGAATACAAGCTCCATCTCGAAGAAAAATGAAATTACGGTCATTCTATCGAAGAAAACGTCGTTTTGAGCAAAAATCGAAGGCTAACCCCTTTGAATTCAGGTGAAAATTTGAATTTTTAAAAATCCTTGAAAACATACATATGGCTAATTAATGCACATATAACATGGAGTACAAGCTCGATCTTGAAGAAAAATGAATTTATGGTCACTCTATGGAGGACAACGTCGTTTGAGCAAAATCGAGGCTAAACCTTTGAATTCACGCAAAAAATGATGTTTTTAAAATTCCCAAAAACTTATGTATGCCTACGTAATGCATATAAAACATGGAATACGAGCTCGATCTCGAAAAAAAATGAATTTACGGTCATTCTATGGAAGAAAACGTCGCTTTGAGCAAAATTAAAGGCTAACCCCATTTGATTTCACGCAAAAATTGATATTTCTAAAAATCCCAAAAACTTAAGTATGGCTACATAATGCGTATACAACATGGAATACAAGATCTATCTTGTAGAAAAATGAATTTACGGTGATTCTATTGAAGAAAACGTCATTTTGAGCAAAATGAAGATAACCCCTTTGAATTCCCGCAAATTCAAAAAATTTAAAAATCCCCCAAAACTTACATATGGCTACGTAACGCATATATAACATGCAATACAATCTCAATCTTGAAGAAAAATGAATTTACGGTTATTCTATGGAAGAAAACATCGTTTTGAGCAAAATCGAAGTCTAACCCCTTTGAATTCACGCGAAAATTTGAAATTTTTAAAATCCCCCAAAACTTACTTATGGCTACGTAATGCATATACAACCTGTAATACAAGTTCGATGTCGAAGAAAAATGAATTTACGGTGACTCTATGGAAGAAAACGTCATTTTGAGCAAAAATCGAAGCCTAACGCCTTTGAATTCACGCAACAAATTAAATTTTTAAAAATACCCAAAAACTTACTCATGGCTACGTAATGCAAATACAACATGAAATACAAGCTAGATCTCAAAAAATGAATTTACGGTCATTCTATGGAAGAAAACGTCGTTTGAGCAAAATCGAAGGCTAACCCCCTTTGAATTCAGGAGAAATTTGAAATTTTTAAAAGACCTGAAAACTTATATATATATGGCTACTTAATGCATATAAAACATGGAATACAAGCTCCATCTCGAAGAAAATGAAATTACGGTCATTCGATCGAAGAAAACGTCGTTTTGAGCAAAAATCGAAGGCTAACCCTTTGAATTCAGGTGAAAATTTGAATTTTTAAAAATCCCGAAAAACTGACATATGGATACGTAATGCACATATAACATGTAATACAAGCTTGATCTTGAAGAAAAATGAATTTATGGTCACTCTATAGAAGACAACGTCGTTTTGAGCAAAATCGAAGGCTAACCCCTTTGAATTCACGGGAAATTTTGATGTTTTTAAAAATTCCACAAAACTTACGTATGCCTAAGTAATGCATATAAACATGGAATGCAAGCTCGATTTTGAAAAAAAATGAATTTACGGTCATTCTATGAAAGAAAACGTCGTTTTGAGCAAATCAAAGGCTAACCCCATTTGATTTCACGCGAAAATTGATATTTTTAAAAATCCCAAAAACTTACGTATGGCTGCGTAATGTGTATACAACATGGAATACAAGATCTATCTTGTTGAAAAATGAATTTACGGTGATTATATGGAAGAAAACGTCATTTTGAGCAAAATTGAAGGCTAACCCCTTTGAATTCACGTGAAAATTTTAAATTTTAAAAGTCCCCAAAAACTTACGTATGGCTACGTAATGCATATAAAATATGTAATACAAGCTCCATCTCTAAGGAAATCAATTTATGGTCATTCTATGGAAGAAAACGTCGTTTTCAGCTAAATCGAAGGCCCCTTTGAATTCACAGGGAAATTTGAAAATTATAAAAATCCTCAAAAAATTATGTATGGCTACATAATGCATATAAAAATGGAATACAAGCTCCATCTCAAAGAAAAATGAATTTACGGTCATTCTATGGAAGAAAACATCGTTTTGAGCAAAATCGAAGGCTAACCCCTTCGAATTCACGCGAAAATTTGAAATTTTTAAAAATCCCCAAAAACTTACTTATGGATACGTAATGCATATACAACATGGAATACAAGCTCGATCTCAAAAAAAATGAATTTACGGTCATTCTATGGAAGAAAACATCGTTTTGAGCAAAATCGAAGGCTAACCCCTTCGAATTCACGCGAAATTTGAAATTTTTAAAAATCCCCCAAAACCTACGTATCGCTACGTAATGCATATAAAACATGGAATACAAGCTCCATCTCGGTGAAAAATCAATTTACGGTCATTCTATGAAATTACAACGACGTTTTGAGCAAAATCGAAGCCTAACCCCTTTGAATCAGAAGAATATTTGAAATTTTTTAAAATCCCCAAAAAACTTACTTATGGCTACGTAATGCATATACAACATGGAATACAAGCTCGATCTCAAAGAGAAATCGATTTACGGTCATCTATGGGAAAAACGTCATTTTGAACAAAATCGAAGGCTACACCCTTTGAATTCACGAGAAAAATTTGAAATTTCTAAAACTCCCCAATAATTTCCTTATAGCTACGTAATGCATATACAACATGGAATACAAGCTCGATCTCGAAGAAAAATGAATTGACGGTGATTCTATGGAAGAAAACGTAGTTTTGAGCAAAAATCGATGACTAACTCCTTTGAATTCCCACGAAAATTCAAAATTTTTAAAATATCCGAAAACTTACATATGGCTACGTAATGCATATACAACATGAAATACAAGCTCAATCTCAAAGAAAATTGAATTTACGGTCATTCTATTGAAGAAAACGTTGTTTGATGCTAACCCCTTTGAATTCACGCAAAAATTTGAAAGTTTTAAAAATCCCCAAAAACTTACGAATGGCTACGTAATGCATATAAAACATGGAATACAAGCTCGATCTCGAAGAAAAATGAATTTACAGTCATTCTATCGAAGAAAACGTTGTTTCGAGCAAAATCGAAGGTTGACCCCTTTGAATTCACGAGGAAATTTGAAATTTTTAAAAATCTCCGAAAACATGCGTATGGCTATGTAAATCATATACAACATGGAATACAAGCTCGATCTCGAAAAAAAATGAATTTACGGTGATTCTATGGAAGAAAACATCGTCTTGAGCAAAATCAAAGGCTAACTAACCCCTTTGAATTCCCGTGAAAAATTCAAAATTTTTAAAAATCCCTAAAAACTTACATATGGCTACGTAATTCATATACAACATGGAATACAAGCTCAATCTTGAAGAAAAATGAACTTATGGTCATTCTATGAAGAACAATGTCGTTTTAAGCAAAATCGAAGGCTAACCCCTTTGAATGCCAGCGAAAAATTAAAATTTTTTAAAATCCACAAAAAATTACATATCGTAACTTAATGCACAAAAAACATGGAATACGAGCTCGATCTCGAAGAAAATGAATTTAAGATCATTCTATGGAAGAAACCGTCGTTTTGAGCGAAATCAAAAGCTAACCCCTTTGATTTCACGCGGAAATTGAAATTTTTAAAAATAACCGAAACTTACTTATGGCTACGTAATGTGTAAACAACGTGAATACAAGCTCGATCTCGAAAAAATGAATTTACTGTCATTCAATGAAAGAAAACGTCATTTTGAGCAAAATCGAAGGCTTAACCCCCTTTGAATTCAGGAGAAAATTTGAAATTTTTAAAAATACCCAAAAAATTACATATGGCTAAGTAATGCATATAAAACATGGAATAAAAGCTCCATCTTGAAGAAAAATGAATTTCCAATCATTCTATGGAAGAAAAAGTCGTTTTGAGCAAAATCGAAGGCTTAACACCCCTTTGAATTCAGGAGAAAATTTGAATTTTTAAAAATACCTTAAAACTTACATATGGCTACGTAGTGCATATAAAACATGGAATAAAAGCTCCATCTTGAAGAAAAATCAATTTACGGTCATTTTGTGGAAGAAACATCATTTCGAGCAAAATCGAAGGCTAACTCCTTCGAATTCACTCGAAAATTTGAATTTTTTATAAATCTCCGAAAACTTACGTATGGCTACATAATGCATATACAACATGGAATACAAGCTCAATCTCGAAGAAAAATGAATTTACAGTGATTCTATGGAATAAAACATCGTTTTGAGCAAAATGAAAGGCTAACCCTTTGAATTCAGGCAAAAATTTAAAATTTTTAAAATCCCCAAAATTTACATATGGCTACGTAATGCATATACAATATGAATACAAGCTCGATCTTAAAGAAAAATGAATTTATGGTCATTCTATGGTAGAAACATCGTTTTGAGCAAAATCGAAGGCTAACCCCTTTGAGTTCACGCAAAATTTGAAATTTTAAAAATCTCCATAAACTTACGTATGGCTATGTAATGGAATACAAGCTCCATATCGAAGAAAATCAATGTATGGTCATTCTATGGAAGAAAACGTCGTTTTGAGCAAAATCGAAGGCTAACCCCTTTGAATTCACAGGAAAATTTGAAATTTTAAAAATCCCCGAAAACTTACGTATGGCTACGTAATGCATATAAAATATGGAATACATGCTTCATCTCAAAGAAAAATGAATTTACGATCATTCTATGTAAGAGAACATCGTTTTGAGCAAATCGAAGGCTAACCCCTTTGAATACACGTGGAAATTTGAAATTTTAAAATCCCCGAAAAGTTACGTATGGCTAAGTAATGCATATAAAATATGGAATACAAGCTCCATCTCGAAGGAAATCAATTTATGGTCCTTCTATGGAAGAAAACGTCGTTTTGAGCAAAATCGAAGGCACACCCCTTTGAATTCACGGGGAAAATTTGATAATTGTAAAAATCCTCAAAAACTTATGTATGGCTACGTAATGCATATAAAAAAATGGAATAGAAGCTCCATATCGAAGAAAAATGAATTTACGGTCATTCTATGGAAGAAAACATCATTTTAAGCAAAACCGAAGGCTAACCCCTTTGATTTCAAGCGAAAATTTGAAATTTTTAAAAATCCCCCAAAACCTACGTATCGCTACGTAATGCATATAAAACATGGAATACAAACTCCATCTCGGTGAAAAATCAATTTACGGTCATTCTATGAAAGAAAATGTCGTTTTGAGCAAAATCGAAGCTTAACCCCTTTGAATTCACGCAAGAATTTTAAATTTTTAAAAATCCCCAAAACTTACTTATGGATACGTAATGCATATACAACATGGAATACAAGCTCGATCTAAAAAAATGAATTTATGGTCATTCTATGGAAGAAAACATCGTTTTGAGCAAAATCGAAAGGCCAACCCCTTTGAACTCACTGGAAAATTTGAAATTTTTAAAAATACCCGAATAACTTACATATGGCTACGTAATGCATATAAAACATAGAATACAAGCTCCATCTCGAATAAAAATGAATCTACGGTCATTCTATGGAAGAAAACGTCGTTTTGAGCAAAAATCGAAGGCTAACCCCTTTGAATTCACTCGAAAATTTGAAATTTTTTAAAATCCCCAAAAACATATGTATGGCTACGTAATGCATATAAAACATGGAATACAAGATCCATCTCGAAGGAAATCAATTTACGGTCATTCTATGGAAGAAAACGTCGTTTTGAGCAAAATCGAAAGCTAACCCCTTTGAATTCACAGGAAATTTGAAAATTGTAAAAATCCTCAAAAACTTACGTATGGCTACGTAGTGCACATAAAAAAATTGAATACAAGCTCCATCTCGAAGAAAAAATGAATTTACGGTCATTCTATTGATGGAAGAAATTCATCGTTTGTTTTGAGCAAAATCAAAGTGCATAAGCCCCTTTAATTTCAGGCGAAAATTTGAAATTTTTAAAAATCCCCAAAAATTTACGTATGGCTATGTAATTCATATACAGCATGTAATATAAGCCCGATCTCGAAGAAAAACGAATTTACGGTGATTCTATGGAAGAAAACGTCGTTTTGAGCAAAATCGAAGCCTAACCCCTTTTAATTCACGCAACAAAGTTAAATTTTTAAAATCCCCAAAAACTTACTTATGGCTACTTAATGCAAATACAACATGGAATACAAGCTATATCTCAAAAAAAATGAATTTACGGTCATTCTATGGAAGAAAACATCGTTCTGAGCAAAATCGAAGGCTAACCCCCTTTGAATTCAGGAGAAATTTGAAATTTATAAAAATACCCGAAAACTTACATATGGCTACGTAATGCATATAAAACATGGAATACAAGCTCCATCTCGAATAAAATGAAATTACGGCCATTCTATCGAAGAAAACGTCGTTTCGAGCAAAATCGAAGGCCAACCCCTTTGTAGTCACTCGAAAATTTGAAAATTTTAAAAATCTCCGAAACTTACGTATGGCTATGTAATGCATATAAATATGGAATACAAGCTTCATCTCAAAGAAAAATGAATTTACGATCATTCTATGGAAGAAAACGTCGTTTTGAGCAAAATCGAAGGCTAACCCCTTTGAATTCACAGGAAAATTTGAAATTTTAAAAATCCCCGAAAACTTACGTATGGCTACGTATTGCATATAAAATATGGAATACAAGCTTCATCTCAAAGAAAAATGAATTTACGATCATTCTATGGAAGAAAACATCGTTTTGAGCAAATCGAAGGCTAACCCCTTTGAATACACGTGGAAATTTGAAATTTTTAAAAATCCCCGAAAAGTTACGTATGGCTAAGTAATGCATATAAAATATGGAATACAAGCTCCATCTCGAAGGAAATCAATTTATGTCCTTCTATGGAAGAAAACGTCGTTTTGAGCAAAATCGAAGGCACACCCCTTTGAATTCACGGGAAAATTTTATAATTGTAAAAATCCTCAAAAACTTATGTATGGCTACGTAATGCATATAAAAAATGGAATAGAAGCTCCATCTCGAAGAAAAATGAATTTACGGTCATTCTATGGAAGAAAACATCATTTTAAGCAAAACCGAAGGCTAACCCCTTTGATTTCAGGCAAAAATTTGAAATTTTTAAAATCCCTCAAAACCTACGTATCGCTACGTAATGCATATAAAACATGGAATACAAGCTCCATCTCGGTGAAAAATTAATTTACGGTCATTCTATGAAAGAAAATGTCGTTTTGAGCAAAATCGAAGCTTAACCCCTTTGAATTCACGCAAAAATTTTAAATTTTTAAAAATCCCAAAAACTTACTTATGGGTACGTAATGCATATACAACAAGGAATACAAGCTCGATCTAAAAAAAATGAATTTATGGTCATTCTATGGAAGAAAACATCGTTTTGAGCAAAATCGAAGGCTAACCCCTTTGAATTCACTGGAAAATTTGAAATTTTTAAAATACCCGAATAACTTACATATGGCTACGTAATGCATATAAAACATGGAATACAAGCTCCATCTTGAATAAAAATGAATTTACGGTCATTCTATGGAAGAAAACGTCATTTTGAGCAAAAATCGAAGGCTAACCCCTTTGAATTCACTCGAAAATTTGAAATTTTTGAAAATCCCCAAAGACATATGTATGGCTACGTAATGCATATAAAACATGGAATACAAGATCCATCTCGAAGGAAATCAATGTACGGTCATTCTATGGAAGAAAACGTCGTTTTGAGCAAAATCGAAGTCTAACCCCTTTGAATTCACAGGAAAATTTGAAAATTGTAAAAATCCTCAAAAACTTACGTATGGCTACGTAGTGCACATAAAAAAATGGAATACAAGCTCCATCTCGAAGAAAAATGAATTTACGGTCATTCTATGGAAGAAATCATCGTTTTGAGCAAAATCAAAGGCTAGCCCCTTTATTTCAGGCGAAAATTTGAAATTTTTAAAATCCCCAAAAATTTACGTATGGCTATGTAATGCATATACAGCATGTAATATAAGCCCCGATAGATCTCGAAGAAAAACGAATTTACGGTGATTCTATGGAAGAAAACGTCGTTTTGAGCAAAATCGAAGCCTAACCCCTTTTAATTCACGCAACAAAGTTAAATTTTTAAAAATCCCCCAAAACTTACTTATGGCTACTTAATGCAAATACAACATGGAATACAAGCTAGATCTCGAAAAAATGAATTTGCGGTCATTCTATGGAAGAAACGTCGTTCTGAGCAAAATCGAAGGCTAACCCCCTTTGAATTCAGGAGAAAATTTGAAATTTTTAAAAATACCCGAAAACTTACATATGGCTACGTAATGCATATAAACATGGAATACAAGCTCCATCTCGAATAAAAATGAAATTACGGTCGTTCTATCGAAGAAAACGTCGTTTCGAGCAAAATCGAAGGCTAAGCCCTTTGAAGTCACTCGAAAATTTGAAATTTTAAAAAATCTACGAAAACTTAAGTATGGATACATAATGCATATACAACATGGAATACAAGCTAGATCTCAAAGAAAAATGAATTTACAGTGATTCTATGGAAGAAAACGTCGTTTTGAGCAAAATGAAAGGCTAACCCCTTTGAATTCAGGCAAAAATTTGAAATTTAAAATCCCAAAAATTTACATATGGCTACTTAATGCATATAAAACATGGAATACGAGCTCGATCTCAAAAAAATGAATTTGCGGTCATTCTATGGAAGAAAACATCGTTTTGAGCAAAATCGAAGGCTAACCCCCTTGAATACACGTGGAAATTTGAAATTTATAAAAATCCCCGAAAAGTTATGTATGGCTAAGTAATGCATATAAAATATGGAATACAAGCTCCATCTCGAAGGAAATCAATTTATGGTCCTTATATGGAAGAAAACGTCGTTTTGAGCAAAATCGAAGGCACACCCCTTTGAATTCACGAGAAAATTTGAAAATTGTAAAATCCTCGAAAACTTATGTATGGATACGTAATGCATATAAAAAATGGAATAGAATCTCCATCTCGAAGAAAATGAATTTACGGTCATTCTATGGAAGAAAACATCGTTTTAAGGAAAATCGAAGGCTAACCCCTTTGATTTCAGACGAAAATTTGAAATTTTAAAAATCCCCCAAAACCTACGTATTGCTACGTAATGCATATAAAACATCAAATACAAGCTCCATCTCAATGAAAAATCAAATTACGATCATTCTATGAAAGAATACGTCGTTTGAGCAAAATCGAAGTCTAACCCTTTGAATTCACTCGAAAATTTGAAATTTTTTAAAATCCCCAAAAACATATGTATGGCTAAGTAATGCATATAAAACATGGAATACAAGCTCCATCTCGATGGAAATCAATTTACAGTCATTCTATAGAAGAAAACGTCGTTTGAGCAAAATCGAAGGCTAACCCCTTTGAATTCACAGGAAAATTTGAAAATTGTAAAATCCTCAAAAACTTACGTATGGCTACGTAATGCATATAAAAAATGGAATACAAGCTCCATCTCGAAGAAAATTAATTTACGGTCATTCTATGGAAGAAATCATCGTTTTTGGGCAAAATCAAAGGCTAACCCCTTTAATTTCAGGCGAAAATTTGAAATTTTTAAAAATCCCCAAATATTGACGTAGGGCTACGCAATGCATATACAACATGTAATACAAGCTCGATCTCAAAGAAAAATGAATTTACGGCGATTCTATGGAAGAAAACGTCGTTTTGAGCAAAATCGAAGCCTAACCCCTTTTAATTCACGCAACAAAGTTAAATTTTAAAAATCCCCCAAAACTTACTTATGGCTACTTATGCAAATACAACATGGAATACAAGCTAGATCTCGAAAAAATGAATTTGCGGTCATTCTATGGAAGAAAACGTCGTTCTGAGCAAAATCGAAGGGCTAACCCCCTTTGAATTCAGGAGAAAATTTGAAATTTTTAAAAATACCCGAAAACTTACATATGGCTACGTAATGCATATAAAACATGGAATACAAGCTCCATCTCGAATAAAAATGAAATTACGGTCGTTCTATCGAAGAAAACGTCGTTTCGAGCAAAATCGAAGGCTAAGCCCTTTGAAGTCACTCGAAAATTTGAAATTTTAAAAATCTACGAAAACTTAAGTATGGATACATAATGCATATACAACATGGAATACAAGCTAGATCTCAAAGAAAAATGAATTTACAGTGATTCTATGGAAGAAAACGTCGTTTGAGCAAAATGAAAGGCTAACCCCTTGAATTCAGGCAAAAATTTGAAATTTTAAAAATCCCCAAAAATTTACATATGGCTACTTAATGCATATAAAACATGGAATACGAGCTCGATCTCAAAAAATGAATTTGCGGTCATTCTATGGAAGAAAACATCGTTTGAGCAAAATCGAAGGCTAACCCCCTTGAATACACGTGGAAATTTGAAATTTATAAAAATCCCCGAAAAGTTATGTATGGCTAAGTAATGCATATAAAATATGGAATACAAGCTCCATCTCGAAGGAAATCAATTTATGGTCCTTATATGGAAGAAAACGTCGTTTTGAGCAAAATCGAAGGCACACCCCTTTGAATTCACGAGAAAATTTGAAAATTGTAAAATCTCGAAAACTTATGTATGGATACGTAATGCATATAAAAAATGGAATAGAATCTCCATCTCGAAGAAAATGAATTTACGGTCATTCTATGGAAGAAAACATCGTTTTAAGGAAAATCGAAGGCTAACCCCTTTGATTTCAGACGAAAATTTGAAATTTTTAAAAATCCCCCAAAAC
>JAYESD010000060.1:100000-107500 GCA_036927565.1 Tuctoria greenei | reverse complement strand
GAAAGAAGAGGAAGAAAAAGAGGAGAGTACCGCCGTCAACCGGAGATCGTCGCCATCGTCGTGCCGCCGAGAGACTGCTGCGCCATCCACTTCGTCTACGCGTCGCATTTTTTCCGCGACCGTCGCGCCGTCAGATCTACGGTAGGGTCCGTTCCCGATGCGAATTTTTGCGACCGTATTGAATCTAGTAGGCGTAAATTAAATTTAGTTGCATCATAATTTTATTTTCAGCAGCATTAATCCACCCTAAAATCCCCGTAAACCCTTATGAACGCGTATGAACTAGTCGCATCTAATTAATAAACGACCGTAGTAAATTAATTATTAAATTGTGCATGCATGCATGTCATTGCATGTTGATTATTTTGTGTGCATTATGTTGAATTGTATATGTTTTCTTGTATGTATGATCACGCGTAGAGGAACGTGCTCAAGAGGCCGCATACGAGGATTTCCAGAATCAAGATTTCGAAGCGCTTGAACGACCCCGTCCGCCGGAGCAAGGCAAGTGTCCTTGAAGCATATTGATCCTATTTTAAATTAAATGTTTTGTTTGCAAACTTGCATGCTTGTGTCAAATTGATGGGAATCCTATGGTAGGAAGTTTACTAGATTTGTTAAACCACCCTTGTCACCTGGAATTTATGGTAGAGAGTCGGGAAGGGTTTTTATTTTTTTTGCTTCGCTTAATTAATTGGGATGGAAAACAATACTACACATTTAATTATACATCAATGATAATTTGGTTAATGTGAACTGGTCGATACGGTATGGTAATGGGTGATCTAAGCAAGCCTGGTATGTGGATGGGTTGGATGTTATGGTGGTTTGCTTGCTTTAGATCTAAGGACCGGTTCATGCGAGAATACGCCAGGACTACAGTGCCACCACGAGGCCAAGTATGGGTGCGGCGTAGCTGATTAATTAGGGCTTTGCTAGTGCTGTTTGGACCATTGTGGATGCTCGGGGAAGGGGTAGTCGGATTGGGTTTGTTAATGATGGGTGGGACTACCCTGGGATCCGAATGGCTCAAGAGGGGGCCCTTGGTTGAAGATGGGCTCAGTTGGAGGCATCGCCAACGGTGAAACCTCAGTGGGGTCTGAATAGGCTAGTAATCCCTTTGTAAAGGCTATTTTGTGATCTCTTGGCCATACACCAAAGGAAGTGTAATTGGCATAAGGGAGTTTCTTCAGTCGCCGACGGGTGATGAAATCACAAACACGTGGGTAAAGTGGTACAAACTCTGCAGAGTATTAAAACTATCATGATAGCCGTGCTCCCGGTTATGAGCGCCTGGATGACCTACATGATTAGAATTAGAATTGGGATTTGGGATGGTTATGGATGGTTATGGTTGGTTTATGGATTATGGTCATGGCTATGAAATTGAGTTATGGTAATTGGACATGGATAATGGTAATGTTAGTAATAAATGGCATTTGTTTATACTTTGTAATATGATGGGATTTATTTCACATAGACGTAGTATAATGCTTTTAAAATGTTTTACTGTACTTTTCCGCACTTAGCCATTATTACATTCGTCATTTGAATCAGCCACATGTCATACTTTCCACACTTGCGGAGTACGACATGTACTCACTCTTGCAATCCCCCACCCCAACAGTTGCAGGTCAGAATTGTGAGTTTAATGGCGATAATGTGGAGATCTAGGCCGTGTCTACCGTCAGCTTTGCCTGTGGTGTTGCATGGAGCTGCGCTATCCCTTTTGCTTAGTTTGCTTAGTTGCTTAATTAGTTTATATCCGCTGCATTAGTTGAACTTATCATTATTATTCATTAGAGCTTGTATTCGAGGATTTAATGAATTATGTAATAAGAGTACTCATTTAATAATTTGAGCTGTGGTAATTATCTGTTTATCATTTGTGAATCACTCGTGTATGTGTGTTGAACATCCTGGGCACACATATGCGTTAGCTTGGTTCGTTTCGGAACCGGGCGTCACAAATTGGTATCAGAGCCACAGGTTGACCGTAGGATGCAGCCTAGATAGAATGGACACTTTAGAGCACATAGGAGCACTCAGGAATCGATGTGTTTTTGCTTAAGTGTGCTGTTTGCTATATATATTGTTTGCTTGTGTGCTTAATAGAGGATTTTGGGATGCTTTAGCATTACCATGTCCACCTAGGCTAGTATAGCTAGTTGTTTAATTTCATATCCCTTGATGCATATAGTTGGGGACGTTTCTAAATTCTTACCTATTGCTTTTCTCTAGATGGTGAGAACTCGCAACCAGAGGGATGCCAATGATGAGGAGGAGAACAATGGAGTACCTCAGAACAACAACGGACAAGGACCTGCTCATGGAGCTATTAACCTTGAGCAACTATTGGCAATGCAAAACCAGCTCATGCAGACCATGATACAGACCATGGGACAGCTGCAGGCTGGCAATATCAACAATCAGCCCCACATGCCTCCACCGCCACCCCCGCCTCCTCATGACCGATTGGGAGAGTTTATGAGGACTAGGCCGCCAACCTTTGCTCAAGCTGCTGACCCTATGGATGCTGATGATTGGCTCAAGTCCGTGGAGAAGAAGCTAGCTATTGTCCAATGCAGTGACCGGGAGAAGGTACTATTTGCATCTCATCAACTCGTTGGAGCAGCCGCCGATTGGTGGGATTCACTATGCAATGCTCATGAGAATCAAGAGAGGATCACCTGGGCGGAATTCAAAGAGAGTTTCCGTTCTCATTACGTGCCGGAAGGTGTTATGCTCTTGAAGAGGCAAGAATTTGAGAATTTAAGGCAAGGAAGATCAAGCGTGAGTGAATATCTCAATAAATTCACTCAACTCTCAAGGTATGCGCCCGAGGATGTTAGTCGAGACAGCCGGAAGCAATACTTGTTCATGAGAGGCCTCAACAATGAGATCCAAGTGCAACTACTCAACTGCGATTATGCCAATTTCCAGAAGCTTGTGGACAAAGCAATTGTGGTTGAGAACAAGATCCGTGAGATGGAGCAAGAAATCAAGCGGAAGGCGCCATACCAAGGACAACAACAAGGAAGTAATGTGCGCCCTCGCCTTGCACCACCCAATGCACCCCAGTACAGCTCCTCTATTCCTGCTCAGCGCCCTGGTTATGCACCACACCCAACTCAGTTTGTGCAGCAGCGCCCTGTTATGCAAGCAATGCCTTATGCGCCTCGTGCTGATTTTCCTGGAACAAATGCTCAAAACCAAGCTCGTCCCAATAATTCCGGTGGAGTTAAGAGGTGCTATACTTGTGGAGAAGCCGGACACTTTGCGAATCAATGTCCTAAGTCAGGCCTTGGTCAAAGAAGCAATGCGCCGAGGCAAAACCCAAGACCTAATGAAGGACAACCACAAGGAAGCCGTGGACAGCAGAATTTTGCTCGCGGCAACGTGAACCATGTCTCTACGGAGGATGTTCAACAAGCGGATGACGTGGTCATTGGTATGTTTCTTGCTAACTCCAACTCCGTGACTATGTTATTTGATTCTGGAGCATCGCATTCATTCAATGCATCGAAATATGTTGCTAAGTATAGTTTGCCTGTCTCTCATATGAAGTTTACCCTATTGGTCAAGTTTCCTGGAGGAGAGATGAGGACAAATATAGTATGTCCAAAAATAAGCCTTAGAATAAGGGGGTAGACTTCTCCGCCAAATTCATCGTTTTGGATTCACAAGGAATAAGAGGATCCGTGGGTGCAAGGTGCAATGGAACCACCATACGGAAGCCGAAGCTACGTGGGAACGTGAAGAATATCTGAAGGCAGAATTCCCTCACCTTTTCTCCACGCTATCGAATCTCGAGGGCGAGATTCATTTTAAGGGGGGTAGAATTGTAACACCCTAAATTTTCGCATCTTGCATTGCATACATGGTCATGCATTAAAACACTAGTAGAATAAAAGAAAATAAATAAAACATATGCATATACAAATACGTGTGGCAAAAGAAGGAAAGAAAACAATAATTATAGGCTAAAACTTGTAATAGGGAATAAGAATAAAAAAAAAAAAAAAGAATAATATAAATATATATATAAATAATATATATATAACAAAATAAAAAAAAAAAGTATAATAGAAAAAAAAAATATATATAACATTAATAATATATATTATAAGAATAATAGATAAAAAAAAATAATAATAAATAAAATATAAGTAATAAAATATATTATAATATATATATATAAAAGAAAAAAAAAAGAAAAAAAAAAAAAAAAAAAAAAAAACAAGCAGCCAACGGCCAGCGGCCGAGCCGCCAGCCGGCCCCGCCGCGCGCCCCGAGGCGCTCCGCGCCGCGTGCCCGAGCGCGCGCTCGCCCCGGGGGCCCCACCGCGTGCCGCGCCTCCCGCTGACCCGCGCCAGCCGCCCGCCCCGAGGCCCCGTCCCACCCGCCGCCTGCCCCCTGTCCGCCCGCCCTGCCAGCGCCGGGCCCCGCCCCTGACGCGCCGCCCGCCTGTCCCCCGGCCGCGTGCCGCCCGAGGCTGCGCCGGGCCCCGCCTCCCACCCCGCGCTCGCCCCGCCCGCATCGCGCAGCGCGCGCGACCCCGCCTCCTGCACGCGCCGCCTGGCCAGCGCCTGGGCCCCACCTCCCACGCCGCACGCTCCCGCCTCCCTGGCACCGCGTGCCGGCCCCAGCAACCGACCCCGCCGATTTTTTTGCGCTGACCGCTCCGGATGCCGCTCGATCCCAACTCCCAGCGCCGGCCCTAGCCGCCCCTATAAAAGGCCTGGGGTTTCGTGTTTCTCGATCCCAGGAAAGCCACGCCGCTCCCAGCCGCCAGAGAAGCTAGCGCCGCCGGTACAGAAAAGGCCAGAGAACAGAGCGCCGCCAGGGAAGAAAAAAAAAAGAGAAGAAAAAGGAGGGAAAGAAGAGGAAGAAAAAGAGGAGAGTACCGCCGTCAACCGGAGATCGTCGCCATCGTCGTGCCGCCGAGAGACTGCTGCGCCATCCACTTCGTCTACGCGTCGCATTTTTTCCGCGACCGTCGCGCCGTCAGATCTACGGTAGGGTCCGTTCCCGATGCGAATTTTTGCGACCGTATTGAATCTAGTAGGCGTAAATTAAATTTAGTTGCATCATAATTTTATTTTCAGCAGCATTAATCCACCCTAAAATCCCCGTAAACCCTTATGAACGCGTATGAACTAGTCGCATCTAATTAATAAACGACCGTAGTAAATTAATTATTAAATTGTGCATGCATGCATGTCATTGCATGTTGATTATTTTGTGTGCATTATGTTGAATTGTATATGTTTTCTTGTATGTATGATCACGCGTAGAGGAACGTGCTCAAGAGGCCGCATACGAGGATTTCCAGAATCAAGATTTCGAAGCGCTTGAACGACCCCGTCCGCCGGAGCAAGGCAAGTGTCCTTGAAGCATATTGATCCTATTTTAAATTAAATGTTTTGTTTGCAAACTTGCATGCTTGTGTCAAATTGATGGGAATCCTATGGTAGGAAGTTTACTAGATTTGTTAAACCACCCTTGTCACCTGGAATTTATGGTAGAGAGTCGGGAAGGGTTTTTATTTTTTTTGCTTCGCTTAATTAATTGGGATGGAAAACAATACTACACATTTAATTATACATCAATGATAATTTGGTTAATGTGAACTGGTCGATACGGTATGGTAATGGGTGATCTAAGCAAGCCTGGTATGTGGATGGGTTGGATGTTATGGTGGTTTGCTTGCTTTAGATCTAAGGACCGGTTCATGCGAGAATACGCCAGGACTACAGTGCCACCACGAGGCCAAGTATGGGTGCGGCGTAGCTGATTAATTAGGGCTTTGCTAGTGCTGTTTGGACCATTGTGGATGCTCGGGGAAGGGGTAGTCGGATTGGGTTTGTTAATGATGGGTGGGACTACCCTGGGATCCGAATGGCTCAAGAGGGGGCCCTTGGTTGAAGATGGGCTCAGTTGGAGGCATCGCCAACGGTGAAACCTCAGTGGGGTCTGAATAGGCTAGTAATCCCTTTGTAAAGGCTATTTTGTGATCTCTTGGCCATACACCAAAGGAAGTGTAATTGGCATAAGGGAGTTTCTTCAGTCGCCGACGGGTGATGAAATCACAAACACGTGGGTAAAGTGGTACAAACTCTGCAGAGTATTAAAACTATCATGATAGCCGTGCTCCCGGTTATGAGCGCCTGGATGACCTACATGATTAGAATTAGAATTGGGATTTGGGATGGTTATGGATGGTTATGGTTGGTTTATGGATTATGGTCATGGCTATGAAATTGAGTTATGGTAATTGGACATGGATAATGGTAATGTTAGTAATAAATGGCATTTGTTTATACTTTGTAATATGATGGGATTTATTTCACATAGACGTAGTATAATGCTTTTAAAATGTTTTACTGTACTTTTCCGCACTTAGCCATTATTACATTCGTCATTTGAATCAGCCACATGTCATACTTTCCACACTTGCGGAGTACGACATGTACTCACTCTTGCAATCCCCCACCCCAACAGTTGCAGGTCAGAATTGTGAGTTTAATGGCGATAATGTGGAGATCTAGGCCGTGTCTACCGTCAGCTTTGCCTGTGGTGTTGCATGGAGCTGCGCTATCCCTTTTGCTTAGTTTGCTTAGTTGCTTAATTAGTTTATATCCGCTGCATTAGTTGAACTTATCATTATTATTCATTAGAGCTTGTATTCGAGGATTTAATGAATTATGTAATAAGAGTACTCATTTAATAATTTGAGCTGTGGTAATTATCTGTTTATCATTTGTGAATCACTCGTGTATGTGTGTTGAACATCCTGGGCACACATATGCGTTAGCTTGGTTCGTTTCGGAACCGGGCGTCACACGGATACACGTTCGTAGGGTGTTTTTTGATGGTTTCCACAGGCGGATGAGCTTCGGGACCAAAAACGGTAAAGTCGCCAGAAAACGGGAAAACTGCCGATGTCGGGTCCTGGGCTGTTGAACAAGACCAGGGCCGGATACACGTTCGGAGGTTGTTTTTTGATGGTTTCCACAGGCGGGTGAGCTCCGGGACCAAAAACGGCAAAGTCGCCAAAAAACGGGAAATCTGCCGATGTCGGGTCCTGGGCTGTTCAACGAGACAAGGGCCGCATACACGTTCGGAAGGTGTTTTTTGATGGTTTGCACACGCGGATGAGCTCCGGGACCAAAAACGGCAAAGCCGCCAAAAAACGGGAAAACCGCTGATGACGTGTCCTGGGCTGTTGAACAAGACCAGGGCCGGATACACGTTCGGAGGGTGTTTTTTGATGGTTTCCACAGGCGGATGAGCTCCGGGACCAAACACGACCAAGTCGCCAAAAAACGGGAAAACCGCCGATGTCGGGTCCTGGGCTGCTGAACGAGCCCAGGGCCGGATACACGTTCGTAGGGTGTTTTTTGATGGTTTCCACAGGCGGATGAGCTTCGGGACCAAAAACGGTAAAGTCGCCAGAAAACGGGAAAATTGCTGATGTCGGGTCCTGGGCTGTTCAAC